>CATIWO010093936.1:0-11711 GCA_949673435.1 Macaranga tanarius | reverse complement strand
ATTTTTTGCAGGAACATTTTTTAAAGTGCCTAAGAGCAAAATATTGCTCAAATATTCTCATGCTGAAAGTGAATACTTGTAGGTATGAGGTACTAAGTCAAGCCAGAAAGTAATTTGCTGACTCTCAGAAGAAGAAATAATTTTCAGGATATTTTTTGTTAGCAAATACAATAGTTTTAAGAATATTTTACTATTGTAAAAATTCAATATAGATATTATTAGTATATTACAGGTTCATTAATCTTCACCTACAGGTTCATTGGTCATTTGTTGTATGTTCATTTCTTAAATAACGTAGGTTCATCATTGTCAATACTGATGTTCATTAGTTATTCAATTTTAAAAGATTCAATATAGATATTATTAATGTATTACAGGATTAAAAAAAATGTACTACAACATTCATCACAATTAATTATTTATTAAAGCAAAAATGTATACTACTTTATTCATTGTCCATTACATGTTCATTGAACTTCACCTACAGGTTCATTGACATTTGACTGTAGATTCATTGACTTTCACCTACAGGTTCATTGACATTTGACTGTAGGTTCATTCATTTTCATTACTGAGTATAATTTCGCTTCTATTAATTTTATTTGTTTGTTTGGTTATAAACCACATATTTATCACTTTAAACTCAAAGGTTCATTAATTATCAGTATACTTTCATCAGATTTAATACCCATAATCTCTCAAAACATCCAAAAAAGGTGAATCTCTCAAAAAAAAAATTACACTCAAAAGAAATATTTAAAAAATAAAATATCTCAAAAAAAAAACATAAAAAATGAAAAAAAAAAAAAAAAAGAAGAAAGAGAAACGAAAAAAAATCAAAATTAATAGCTATTTTTTTAATTCACACAGCTTGTTCCATACTGCAATATGTACGGAGTACATGATATAATTTGCCTTTTAGACGGGCACAGTTGGTATTCCAATTTTAAAATTTGCGATTGTATTGGGCCAGGGAAAGGCCCATCATCGAAAGCGGGAAAAAAATAAAATATTCGCCGATCCCTTCCTTTCCTTGCTCAAAACGATCCAACCGAGACGAAACCACAAGACCTAAATGGCGCCATTGTTGCAGAGCTCACAACCATGGGTTGAGAAATAGTAACTATGCAATATTACTGTTATTATTTTACTTAACTTTTAATTATAATAACTTTTAATTATAATCACATTTGTCAAAAAGCTGCTAATTTGCTGCGTGTTTTGTTGGTTGTTACAGTCGACCAAAGCAAGTGAAAGATGTAGCTCACCAGGAAGAAGTTGTTCGTGTCCTCACTAACACTCTTGAAACCGCTAATGTCAGTTTATATCAACTTCATCTCCTAAATTTCAACGCTTTTCTTTTGTTTCTTTTAAGAAATTAAAAACCCTAATTTAATTTTGTGAATTTTTTTGTTTAATTTTGTAGTGTCCTCATATGCTCTTTTATGGCCCACCCGGTACTGGTAAGACCACCACCGCACTCGCCATCGCTCACCAGCTTTACGGGTACTTATTATTATTATTATTATTATTATCCTTAAAAGCAATTGAAAATACTATATAGCATTGAGCTTTGAGTTGGATTTTGAGTGGTTTCGATTAATTTTTTCTTTAGGATGTAAACTGTTTTTGAAATTGAGATGGTGTAATGGTGCTGTAAATTGCATGATAAAAGTTGAGGCTATAATGGGAATATGGATGTAGTGTTGTGGTTGTAGGCAATAAGCTAACAAGGATTCTTTTACAGGCCTGAACTTTATAAGTCTAGGGTTTTGGAGCTGAATGCAAGTGATGATCGCGGTATTAATGTTGTTCGAACTAAGATTAAGGATTTTGCTGCTGTGGCTGTAGGTTCTGGTCAGCGTGCTGGGTATATATGTTTCTATTGTGTGATATGTTTTTGTTTCTAGTTTAGATTTGTATGCTCTTTGGATATGATAGTAGTGTTTTTTTTTCTTTTTTGGTCTTTCAGGGGTTACCCTTGTCCACCATTTAAGATAATTATCTTAGATGAGGCAGATTCAATGACTGAAGATGCTCAGAATGCTCTTAGGCGTACAATGGAAACTCACTTCAAAGTTACGAGATTCTTTTTTCTTTGTAATTATATCAGCAGGTGCTCTTTCTACTTTTCTTTAGATGTCATGAACTGGATATTTGCTTTTAAAATTTTCCGATGCGGATGTTCTTGAATGACCCTAAGATTTTGCATACTCAGTTTTTTTCACTTTTTGTTTGGATGGTTATCGTGCAACTTTAGCTGCTGCTTTGCTTAATTGAACCCTTGACATCTATTTGTTGATGTGGTTTTATTAGAATGCCATAACACATCCTTTCAGAGTTTGAGACTATCTCTCGTGACTATTTAAAATTGCAATTGTTGCATGAAAGGGATTATTGTCACAGTTAATTTGATAAATTTCTACTGCATTGAATCTGTTATTCCTGGATGTGATTTTCTTTGAATTTATAACCTTCATTCTGTTGTTCATGTTTTTAGGATTCAAGGGAAGATTCTTGTAACTGCATAACCTGATTGTCATTTTCTATAGGATAATAGAGCCACTTGCTTCAAGATGTGCCAAATTCAGGTTCAAGCCACTTTCAGAAGAAATCATGAGCAACCGTATATTGCACATATGCAAAGAAGAGGGCCTATATCTGGATGCAGAGGTATTTAGATCTAATGGTTTAAGGTTTTTGTTATTCCCCAAAACAAGTTTTAATAGTCACTTGATTTCCTTGTGCAAAACATATGATTTTCATCTGTAGGCGCTTTCCACCTTAAGCTCTGTGTCGCAAGGTGATCTTCGTCGGGCAATCACATACTTGCAAGTAAGATATGTTTACTTTTTCACCCATGCAATGTCCACTATGCTTGTACATTATGTAGCAATCTTTTAATAATTTAGATTCTGATAATTTATTTAGTTAACCAACAGCTATTTGGCTACCACTGCATAAGTAAATTGACTAATTCTGACTAGCCCATAAAATTGTAAATAAAACAAACATCTTATCATTAGGACCAAGAGCTTTTGAATATTGATGAATAATACTACATGACTCGTACAAAAGTTTGCACAAGACCTACATATGCTAATGGATTTCATATTTGCTTTAGAATGGTAGTTTTGATCACTTTATATGAAATCCCGTTTTCAGCAAATACTGGTTTTATCGTTTATTCAATACTTGATCTTTAAAGGTGGGACTTATCTGTAGTCATCTACCCATGTTTTCTTATTCCTGATATGAAAATGAACTCCTGTCATCTGTGTTGTTTAATATTGCAGGGTGCTGCTCGCTTGTATGGATCAACAATATTGTCTAAGGACCTAATAAGTGTGTCTGGGGTAATATGATGAATTCCTTTCTTGGGCTTTATTTGTTGTGCAATGTATTTCATGTTAATTTTTCTTGGTATCTTAGTCTCTTTGTATATTACATGCTTAGCATGAATAAATTAGTAATTTTAATAGTTAAGTAGAAGACATAAATATTAAATATAGCAAATATAAATAGAATAAAATTTAAAGAATGGGTAGTGTAAGAGCCAAGAGGAAGTTTTTCTCTCTTAAAATGTGCTGTTTAAGATCTAGTGAATTTCGAATTTAGGTTAATAGAACTACCAGTCTTAATGTCACATTAAGATACCCGACAACTCATTATATAAACAATCAGTTTACTAATGTATGATAAACAAACAGTGTTTGGGTTGCACGAACAAGCAAGGTTGATTTGCTGGAATATAGAATGTTTAAGAGTTCAAAATCCGTTTCGATATTTATTTTACAATTGTCAGGTCATTCCGCAAGAGGCTGTAGGGGCACTTTATGCTACATGCAAAAGTGGTGACTTTGATATGGCAAACAAGGAGGTCAATAATATAATTGCAGAAGGTTATCCAGTCTCTCAGATGCTTGTTCAGGTACCTTTCTCTTGGTGTTGAACCTTTACATTGCTGGTTGCTAGATAAACATACAATTGATGATATATTTTTTTTCCAGTTATTGGATGTGGTGGTTGAAGCAGATGATATATCAGATGAACAGAAAGCTCGAATATGCAAGAGTTTGGCTGCAGCTGATAAGGTCATCTTCCCTAGCTTATTTCACGGTTTCTTATTCAACTTAACAAGTATCTTGCAGTAAAAATTGAAAGAGATTTGCTACAAGTTATATTGTTTTTCAGTCAATTGATAACAGAATCTTAAGGCTTAAGCCAGTTAGGGGGTGTGATTTGAAAGTCATTATTATTGTTGCCTGATAGCAAACAATAATCCATAAACTTGGTTATTGACGAAAAGATAATGGTTGATAATTAAATTATTTGTTTGACCCTCGCCCATCTCTTTTTCAGCTTGCCCGGAATTAGTTGATTGATGTCCCTTTCCTATGAAATCTTCTCAGTTTTTTGTTGACATCTATCATTGAACAACAGAAAAAAAAAAACAAAAACATTTTTTGGTTTTTTTACTGGTCATAAAAATATTTTAGGGCACAGGACGGAGGCATCCATTGGACAAAATTCTTACAGTTTTATGCTCTTGTGGATTTACAGTGTCTTGTTGATGGCGCTGATGAATACTTGCAGCTGTTGGATGTGGCCAGCAAGACAATGCGAGCTCTTTGTAATATTCCACAAGAATTCACTTATGAGAGTTAGGAAGTGTACCAAGCTTTGATTGAGATGCATCACATAGTGAGATCTTGTATAATAACTTAATTTGCTTTTTGACAAACATTATTATCTCTTGCCAGGAGAAAAGTTTGCTACAAACTTTTGCATGTACATCAAGGGTCATTCTTGCTTACTACAAGTAGTGTGTTTCGATAACAATCCTTATTTCTCATGTATATTAATGCTCCAATTTAGCATTATCCATGCTTGAACTTATTGTTGAACACTAACCTGCCATTGGCACGCCGGTGCTTAATGGTTATATGAACTAATGGTGGAGTGATCGAAAAGCTGTAGGACAAAATGAAAATGATTTTTCATCCTCTGTTCTTCTATAGTTTTGAAGTTGATATGATTACAGTTGTCCAAATATTTGAATTTAGTGCCTCTGTATTACATAATGAAAGAAATACACAAGTGGTCATTTTTACCGTTGCAACAGGTTTTGTCAAGCCGCGCAGACATCAAGTGAGACGTGATGGCTGATCAATCATGCCTGATATTTGATATTCTGTCCGAGTGGAGCGCAAGATCATTAGCAACCACTGGTGGAACCCAGCACCATTCCATTGCATGGTAACAGTGTAATCTACCATGTTAAAGTAAAAAACGACCCACCCATCTTGGTCCTCCCTAGATCCATTTATGTGGCCTTGGTTACTTTCTTTCAAATTTAAATTTTAAATGAGGTAGAAATTTTACTGTACTTACCAATCTCTTAACGGAGTAATATCACATTCTTTTTTTCAAATTAAAAAAAAATATGCTAAATTTGTAAAAGTAGATACAAGTTAAGCTATTAATGAGCTGAATTTTCTAACACGCGGGACCAGACAATTTTCTTAAAATGCCCATAATCTACTGTCAAAAAGCCAAATGTATTAGGCATTTTCACGTTGAAAAATTGGCTTAGACGCCATAATGCAGGTAGATACAAACTCATGACATGTGCGATGATACACAAATTTCTTTGCAAATTCAAAATTGTCTCCATTAGGCTCTATACTAAAAGCAAAGAATGTGCTCTGTTTCGTCTAGGAGACTTTAGTAGTATATTGAAGCTTTCATAGACTTTTACATCCCTAGTTCAATTTCATTAAATTACTCATGCTTCTAAGTTGGCCCACCAGCCCCCTCTCCATGCCTTTAATCTCGCCGAGACCATCACCAGTCACCACACCACACCTATATATATAAACAATCTCAAAACAAACCAAGAGAAATAGGCTTGCTTTGCGTTGCTCTTAAGTTAAGTGTTGGTGGGTGTTAGTTATTTTCAGTTAAAGATGACAGTAGATGATTCTTTCAAGAAACCTGGAGCTGTTCCTTTTAAGTGGGAGGTCCGACCTGGTGTACCCAAGATCCAACACCAATATAAACAACCACCAAAGCAACTATCACCACCAACACTTCCATCACCATCACCTCCTTTTAATCTCCGTCGCCCATCACCATCACCATTACCTACTCCACAACCTCAGCAGAAGCTTAAACTTAAACCTCCTCCTGCTGGATTCATTTTTCTCCCTCCTCTGGAGCCCCGTACCCGTTCTTTCCGATCCACCCAACGTACCCGATCCGAACGCTGGCGGTTCGATCAACCCACCCGTGTTAGTCCTGAATGTGTCTCACCAGGGTGTTTCCCATCACCTTTATTGAAGAAGAAAACCAGCAAGAGAAGAACCACCACCACCGCAACCACCCACATACCCGAAACCGAATCCGAACCTGACTATATCTCTGATCTTGAGACACTTGCTAGGTGGTCCTTGTCAAGTCGGAAGTCATTCTCACCCTTCCATGACTCGTCATTGTCGTCTTATTCATCGTCAACCCAGTCATCTCCCCGACCTGTGAGTGATGCTGAGTGGGCAGGTTTTGGTCTTTTTTGAAGAACACTTATATATATATGTACATATAAATATGTAAAATACTCCCGTGATCTTGTTGGGAGTTTTGGATATTGCAGAGTTATCCAAGTTACATATATTCCACAAGTGTTGTCATTAATTACTTTTATATGCAAAGGACCAAGATGACCTGTGGATGCTATATAGTTACTTGTTGTCAAAGTAACAGAAACCAGTTATAATTGTATTACTGGATGGAGTTACTTACGTAGTATTCTTGTTTTTGTTCTTCATCTTGCGAGAAGATGTTGAAAATGAATTTTTGAGATGTAGTCCATATGTACTATACAGTAGCTGTCGCTGTCTGAATCAAGAAATATGATATATATATATTTATATGTTGTTGTGACTTGTGATCATCAAGTGTTCATCTTATTCTATCATCGCTAAATCCACCATGATTAGCGCCTAAAAATTCGGACTTTTAATTCACCGACACAAACAAACATAAGTAAGAGGTAAAATTACAAAGGAATTCATTGTTTCTCCTGAAGGATTTTTTTTCATGATTAATGAATAAAAAATAAGTGATAAATTTATTTTTACAACTATTTAGTGTATATTTATCAATTATTTTTGGGACAAATGAGGGGAATTTTACCTTTGCAGTAGTCTAATTGTTATGAAAATTTTTTTACTATTTAACTACTCAACTTTCTGCAACCAATTTTCAAAAGGATAATGAGGTAGAGACTTTAGTACTGCCCAATTATACCTCATCATTGAACATTTCCTTGTAGTACTATTATGAATAGATTTGGAGCATTGCACATTTATACTAATTCCATTAACATCCAAAACTTAATCACTTAAAATTCTTGTAAAGAACACAAAATCCAGAGTTTATTTTTTTCGTTTTCTTAAAGAAAAATATAAACAAAAAACAGCTGTAATAAATTTCCATTGCTATGAATATGATTGTTTCAGTTCAGCCATGGTCAAACACTGACGGGCTGAACTGGGTTGGGCCAAAACACAGACCACATATGATATCCCATTTCACCATAGTATTGTCACTCTTGACCTCTTGCTATTTGTTGAGTTTAGCATTCAGATTCTGTTTTCTGAGCGCCAAAATAACAGTTCATCAACTACCTGAAATCTTTGACAAAGCAACCTTTGTACACATTCATCCCCTGCAACCAAATAAACTATAATCCTTCTCTTACCAAAAGTAAAACAATGAACCCATCAAAACCCAAAAACACCAACCGCATGTACCTCTTAATGAACCAAGTGCTATCTATTATGATTCAAAACCGCCCATTTGACACCCAACTCGCACCTTCAACTACTGCCTCTTTACTATCACCCAATTTAGTCTCCGACGTTCTCCACTCAATCCCAAGATTCTTCTTTCAGTCCACACGCTCAATTGGCCGCCAGAACACTACCCGCCACCGCTCCCCTTTAAAACAACGCAGCCTCAAACAAGAAACCCATAAACGCAATAATAAACTTCTAATTCTTGGCCCAGCCGCTTATAGAGACCCAAAAAGAATCAAATTGGGTATCTTTAAAGCAATGGAGTTCTTTTATTGGCTAGAAACTAATTTTAACTTTTCACACACTGAAATCACTTGTAGAGAAATGGGTTTTGTTTTAGCTAAAGGAAATAAGCTACAGAAGCTGTGGAAATTTCTCCAAGATATGTCTATGAGAGGTACAAAACTTGTTACTACTACTACTGTTACCTGTTTGATAAAAGTCCTAGGAGAAGAAGGACTGGTTAAAGAAGCATTAGCTTTGTTTTATAGAATGAAGAAGTATCATTGTAAACCTGACGTGTATGCATATAATACAATTATTTATGCTCTTTGTAGAATTGGGAATTTTAAAAAAGCTAGGTTCTTGTTAGAACAAATGGAGTTACCGGGTTTTTATTGCCTGCCGGATACTTATACTTACACTATATTGATTAGTTCTTATTGTAAGTACAGTTTGCAAACTGGGTGTAGGAAGGCTACAAGGAGGAGGTTATGGGAAGCTAATCATTTGTTTAGGATTATGTTGTTTAAAGGTTTTGTTCCTGATGTTGTTACTTATAACTGTTTGATTGATGGATGTTGTAAGACTCATAGAATCGAGAGAGCTTTAGAGCTTTTTGAGGATATGAATAAGAGGGGGTGTGTTCCGAATCGGGTTACTTATAATTCTTTTATTAGGCATTATAGTGCGGTGAATGAGATTGATAAGGCTGTTGAGATGTTAAGGAAAATGCAGAACTTGAATCATGGATTAGCTACTTCAAGTTCTTATACTCCAATTATACATGCCTTGTGTGAAGCTGAAAGGGTGTTGGAGGCTCGGGATTTTCTAGTTGAGTTAGTTGATGGGGGCTCAATACCTAGAGAGTACACTCATAAGTTGGTTTGTGATGCAATGAAGGCAACGGGCGAAGGAAATTTGCTAGATGATGAATTTCATAAAAGAATTAAAGATGGAATAGATGAGAGATTTAGGCACGTGAAGAGGTTGAAACCAATTATGGTTCAGAAGATGATGCAGTAATACATAGGAAGTGTTACATTTGAGACACTCTTTCACTCGCTATGTTGCACGGAACCATTTGTTAGTTTCAAGAGTTGAATGGGAGGTGTCATGAAAGCAAGGCAATTGGTAGTGAGTACCGCCTGAATGAAGCTTGACCGGCAGCATTCCTGTGTGATTGGGGAAGTCACAGAGTAATGTAAAATGACAAAGTAGCAAATATAGAGATAATCAATTACTTATAAAGTTGCACAGCATTTCTTTTCCTTTTAACTTCGCCAGGTGGCGTGGTTTGACATCTTAGCTATGGATCGTTAGTTTGCTTTTTGCACATTGGCATCTATGAATTGCCCACTTGTTTAAATTTAAAAGACTTGGATTTCCTGTCTCCTGACTTTTATGACTATTGAAGGACACAGGTGATGAAGCATAACCATTTCAAAAGGCATTATATGTGTACCAGAAAACTAGTGGCATGAAGCTTAAAGAATGATGTCAAGAATCTCTATGGTCTGATTTTGGGTGGAGGAACATCAGTGGTAATGAGCCATTGCTTTATTGAGATTGTGAGAGCTGCACAGAAATTGATACCCCGGATCAGTGCCTATGAACAATGGACCTCCAAAAGAGATTGGTTATTGCACTTGAACAATGACAGTTTTTTAATCTCCACTTCTGAAACTGATGGTGTGGAGGATTCAGTTCAAACTTGCCTTGGCTGTTGGGCTTTGATCATGTCAATGGGTTGACTACCAAATCTTTAACCCATTTCTTTATACTGCTTTAGGAGCAGTTTCACATATTAATGCCTAATTAGGAATAAAATCTCCATCTACAAGATTGAATTTGTAAGTTACATGTTTTTGGCGAGTAATTTAATTTATCTTGTCAACTTTTGTACAACCTAACATGGCACCAAAGGATTGATTTTTCCCATGTGATAATGTGAGTAGATTACAATAATTTGGTTTTTATTTCATATAAAAGAGAAAGTGAAACAGAACTCAAAACATCATTCGTGGATTATTTCTAAAACTGAATTAAATGGCGTGCAACATCTCTACTTCAATTGAAAGGGACTGGGTGCATATCACAACCTTTTCTTATCCAATCTAAACTTTTAAAATCTCCTTCACATTGATTTAAAAAAATTGTGATATATTTCTACTGTGAAATTCCCTTACTGAAAAAAGCAAGGGACATAAAAATAAAGAAAGGGTCACAGTCACAGTCACAGTGTAAGCTATAGTGACATCTGCAAGCAGACTTCAAATTTAATCCTACTAGTGTTTTGATTTTTTTGATTCATGTATAAAATTAGTTGTATAAAAATGGGCATGACTTGTATGGAGGGATATGTTCAGTGATATCATTTTAATTTTATATAGTTGCAGCATTCTGATAATTGTAGCAACTAATTTCCTTGTAGTTTATTCTTTATCCCACTTGCTAGGAAGAAATATATATATATATATATATATAGGAGTTGGTCTGCAGGATCCATCATGAAAGTAGACTAGTAGGATTTGGGAAGTATTATATGAGATGGTTGCATGGTTCACTTTGGTTTGTGACATATGAGCAATGGCCACAACTTATATGCATTTATCATCGATATAAATTAGCTCATTTTTATAGTCATCCTACCGGGCTATTTACCAAAATAGGTCCCAAAATTTGTAAATACCAATCTTGTGGTTATTAAAAAAAAAAATTTCATATTTTGTGGTTTCTTTTAAAAAAAATTCCAAATTTATGGTTGTAAGTCGTTACCAATTTATTTTGACTTTTTTGTAAGGGGCCATTTCGCCAGTAGCACAGTTTCGCCTCTCACACAGGCAAAATGGCTTAAGGGGCCATTTCGCCTGTGCTACTGGCGAAATGGCCCCTTACAAAAAAAAAATTTTGGGACACTAATTTGATGGTATTTCGGAAAAAAAAAAAAAATACCACGAGGAAGAGAAAATTACGTGGGATTTTTTGACTCAAGCTGTGTTGGAAACGGATGTCAGAATAGTAATTTGATGAATAGTAAAATAGTAACTTTTTGTACAATTTTGCATGTTACTATTCACGTATTGCAAAAAAATTATGATATTTCTGAAAAAAATACCACGAGAACGAGAAAATTACGTGGAATTTTTTGACGTAAGCTGTGTTGGAAATGGATGTCGGAACAGTAATTTGATGAACAGTAAAATAGTAACTTTTTGTAGAATTTTGCATGTTACTATTCACGTATTGCAAAAAAATTATGATATTTCGGAAAAAAAATACCACGAGAACAAAAAAATTACGTGGGATTTTTTGACGCAAGCTATGTTGGAAACGGATGTCGGAACAGTAATTTGATGAATAGTAAAATAGTAACTTTTTGTAGTATTTTGCATGTTACTATTCATGTATTGTAAAAGAAAAATTATGATATTTCAGAAAAAAAAAATACCACGAGGACCAGAAAATTACGTAAATTTTTTTGACCCAAGCTGTGTTACAAACGGATGTCACTATTCATCAAATTACTATTCATCAAATTACTGTTCTGATATCCGTTTCCAACACAGCTTGCATCAAAAAATCCCACATAATTTTTCCTAAATATTATAATTTTTTTGCAATACGTGAATA
>CATIWO010093902.1:0-20487 GCA_949673435.1 Macaranga tanarius | reverse complement strand
GATATATTAAATCTTGATCTTTAAAGTGCATTTAGGGCATTTAAGTGCTAGAGTCATGGTTGTTATGTGAGATTGATATATGGTTATGTATAAGACTTGATAAAAGGAAAGAAGACACTCTTAAGTGAAAGAAAGACCCTTTTTGAAGTTGGGAGCAATTAGAGGTAAGTAATTACTTATATATGTACATATATAGACTAAACTCTATTGTGTATAATGGTGTTTTCAATTATTATAGATAAATTAATTGTGAATTGATAATCATAGATGAAAGGTTAATAATGATGATTTATTTTGATGAAATTGTATTGAGTTGTATTGAATATGGTGTGGAATGAATTTCACCTTTTTGTGTTATGGTAATGTGAGAATTTTTGGCAAATGATGTTATGTGTGTATATTATGGCATATCATTGGTTGTGATCATGGAAGGAATGTTGGTATTTCATTGTGATGATTCCTTGTTGAGATGCAATTGCATGGAATAATATTGTGGTGTTGGAAATATGAGCATGGATGGAATTATGATTAAATATTATTGTGATAATTTATAAATATGCAATTGTATTGAATTGTATTGTGCTGTGATTCACATGAAAGTGTGATATGTGAGGACTGTGAGGATGTGTGATTGTGAGATGGGCAAGCTGAGCCGGGCGTATAGCTACCTATGTGAGAAGTGAGACTGAGCCGGGTGGATAGTCTCACTAATGGCCATTTAATTGATATTAAAATATTGTGTGATGGGCAAGCTGAGTCGGGCGTATAGCTACCCGAAAATAATATGTGAGATAGTGAGACTGAGCTAGGCATATAGTCTCACTAAACGGCCATTTATTTAATATTGAAAAAGTAAGGAAAATAGCCAATGGGGCTAAGTGTGAGGAAATTATGTGAGGAAAGATATATCCGGATACTAACTTGCATAAACATGCATTGTTGCACCACATTTACACATATATTGAATGTGATTTGAATGTGCGGATTACTTGAGAATAGAATATGAGGATTATGATATGAATGTGTGAACTTTTGAAATATTGTGTATTTGGTTATGAGTACCAATTATATTGTTGAATGTGATTATATGGATACTAATTGGTGTGGTGATTTACACATATTTTGAGTTTATACTTCTGAATGGGATAATGTATAAATGGGTGAGGGAAGTTGATAAAATTATGAATATAAATACTTTAAGCTTGTGAATGATTATGAATTGTGTATTGATGAATGATTTTGTAGGGTTTAGTATGCTTAGCATGTATTATTTTGGCTTGAATTGAGTTATATTCAAGTGTGGAAAGGTTTGTTATGCAATGGAATTTAGTAGGGTGTCAAAATCGGCTTGTGAAGGGAAGCGGGGCTAGTGCCGACTCGGCACCTTCAATGGCACTTGGTGCCGAGTCATGCTTGAAGTAAGCCACTAGTGCTGACTTGGCAAGCCAATGCCGAGTCATGACAGAAACAAATGGCGCCGACTCGGTATGGGGTGTCGAGTCGTGATGAGCCAGCCCTTCTTTTGCACACTTTTATCTCCGTATTTTAACTATAACTCAAGCTACAAAGCTCTAAATGAAGCGTGGTTTAATGCTAGAGAAACTTTAAGGAGTCTCCTACAACTTTCATGTTTTAAATTTGAGATGAATCTATCTTTAAGATTCTTTAACTGAGCTTGACTTTTTATTGCTCACTTGCTTCTTCTTCATTTGGGCTTCTATAAGCCCTCAATGTAGTGCCATTAGTAATAGAACTTTATGGTGATTGTATGAAGAGGTAGTAAAGATTTAGATAAGTATCTTATTATCTCTAGAGATTTATTTTATATATCGGATATGATCCTAAATTAATTAATTCTTATGAGTTGGCTATATATGTACAAATATGTTAGTAGTTGCTCATTGAGTTACAAGCTCACCCCTTTACTGTTGAAATTTTCCAAGAACTATATTAGAGGTAGCTTGAAGCTTGCAATGGGTCTTAGATGGGCCGATACGAGCTAGTGCATATGACCTTCATCCTGCACATCATGTTGGCACATTTATATGTTGTTGTGTAGATGTGGTCATATTGATTGTTAAGAAATGTTTAAAACAATGTATACTTATGTGAGTATTCATATTTTATAAATGAATACATTTTTTTTTCTTTATAGAGTTTTCTAATGCCACATGACATGGTGGATTGTTGTCACATGTATGGTGGTGATTGTGGGCGTCACATTTAGTAGTATCAGAGCGGGAATTAGATTCCCTTAGGACAGGATAACATATGCATTCATGGCATATCATGCATAAATCACGAGTTACATATAGTGATGTACGTTGCATATGTCAGGATGGAAGGATACCAAGCTCAACCCATCGGCTCAATTGAGTTATTAGAGTTAATTTATAGATAAATACATATAAATGTTTTATATTAGCCTGAATATTTCTATTTATAACCCCTCTATAGATGCATATTCTTGTATATTAAAGAATTGATTAAAGGGGTGGAAGTTATGAATCAGGAACAAGTGGATAACACTGTTAGCAAGAATTTTAAGAAGATAAAAGATCTAGGTGCAATGGATTTCATGGGTATTAGTGATTCCATCATAGCAGAGGAATAGTTGTAGAATATGGAAAGAATTCTAAATCAAATTGATTGTATTGATACAAAGAAAATTAGTTATGAAATTTGAGCTAGATATCCTAAGCTGGTAGAAAACAATATAGAGAAGTGAGAATATGAAGACTTGTATGGACTTTTTGAAAATATTAATAGAGAAATATATTTCAGAGGTATATGTAGACTGAAAGAAAGATTGAATTCATAGAGTTAAGGCCAAATGATTCATTTGTGGTTAAGTATAAGGCAAAATTTGAGAGATTATCGTAGTATGCACCCAAAGAGGTCACAACTGATGAATTGAAGCAAAGAAGATTTGAGAAAGCACTAAATTTAGAGAATCAGAGAGAGAGAGAGAGAATGATAATCAAATCACCAACTTATGGGGATTCAGTGGAAATTGTATTGCATGATGAAGAAAACTACTAACAGACTTGCTATTTTAATTCAAATCAGCGGTAGTTCAATTTCCAAAGGTTCTAATTTCCAACAAGTGGTTTTAAAAGGGTATGAAGTAAGGCAGATCAGTCAATTAATGGAAAAAATATATAATAGAGAAATTAAAAGACTTAACAGTCGAAAAGATACCAATAAATTGTGAGCAGTATATCAGTTTCAGTATGCAACAGTTGTGGTAGAATTCATTCGGGAAAATATTGGTCCCAGGCCTAATATATGCTATTAATATAGCAAGTTGGACATTCTTTCAAAGATAGTTCATTAAAGAAAACTATTAAAAGATTTCAGCTAATTGAACAAAGCGGTACAAAAAAAGAAATATTTCAAGTATGTGCTAATTTGGGCAAAGGTTGAAAGAGATATTAAGAAAAGGGGAGCTGATTCTTTGATATAAGCTAAATAGATAAGCAATCTCAGAATCAAGAAAGAGCATAAGCTAATACTCAGTCAGAAGCTATTTCCACATCAGATGAAAATATGGATATATTTTACTATGTTGCTTATGATACATTTTGATTCTAAATTTATCTGATCATTTATATGAATATGCATTATGTATCTAAATGATACTTGCCTTAGTAAGGAAATGGTATATAGATTTCAATGCCTACTGAAAGGTTGTGATCGTGAATTTAATGATGGGATTTTATTTCAAAATAGTCAAACAGTATAATTGATATGCAAACTTCAGTAATTATTGAATTGGAAAAAAAAATTAGTATTATTTCAAGAATAGATTATGTATGAACTATGGTATTATTGTAATGTGGCTTATAAAAAAAATAGATATGGATAATTGGGACAGAGAAAGATAGAGACAGTAATTTAGAAGAGAAACCGTGCATGCTTAATTGATTTCAACTATAATTATTTTTCATATAGTCTGAAATGGGCATAAAAATTTCTTAGCCACTATTAAGGAATTAATGAAGATTAGTGCAAGGGTAATGGATGTATTCATAATCGGAGAAGTTCTTAATGTGTTCAGAGATGAACTACTAGAATTTTTACTGAACCAAAGAGTAGAATGGAATAGAACTATTCCAAAAGCTACATCAATAATGATTACTTTGTATACCTCAATGGAACTAGAAGAATTGAAAAAGACAGAGTTGTCAGATTGAATAATTTTTCATGACAGGCATCGATTCAACCTATAAGAGGAAAAGATGCAGGTAATTAAATAGAATATCAACAAAGAATGATTATCCGTGATTGAAAAATGAAAGGGTTTCTTGATTAGTTAAGGGATGTTATAGTGCTTTTGAAGATAGACTTGAGACCGAGATTTTGGCAACTTCAAGTGATTGAACATTTTATTTTTAAATTAGTATTCAAAACTAGAAATGAATGGTATGAATTTCTAATTATGTTATTGGAGTGATTTGTACACTGGTTACGTTTATTACCTTAATGAATAAAATTCTTCGATAGTATTTGCATCAATTGTGATTATTTTTATTGATAATATTTCATTCATTTATCAAGCATAGAAGAATATGAGAAATATTTTTGAGGAGTAGCTTTGTGGAAAATAGTATGTTAAAGTTAGCAAATATGAGATTAGAATGGCAGAAAATGTTATTTTTGGCACATAATTATAAAAAAAATGAACTGGAGCTTGCCAACAAAGTTTTGAGAAGTTAGAAGAAGTAAATACTACTGCTCTTATATTGCATTAATGACCGAGAATGATGGAAATATGGTTTATATTGAAGTCTCAAGATAAGAGTTGAGTTGTATGTTAATACTAAATAGGAGAATAATAGTTTATACATCTGGAAAGTTATAAGTTCGACAGTTATATTGTTCAAGAGTTAGCTACTACTTTCAAGTATTTAAGATTTGGAAGCATCAATTATATTGGGAATCATTTCCAATGGTTATTAAAAATAAAGCGATTAAAGTATATTTTTAACCAGAAAGAATTAATTCAAGACTACAGAGATGTAATGGGATCTAAAACCTCATTTTTAGTAAAAGTTACAATCCCTAATAGTATTTAAATAGACTTACATTGTAACGCCACGACTACCATCAACTACAATAGTATACATAACTAAGGAATTAATGATAATAAAGGTATTACTTCTAGAATTAGAAAGAATCTCTCAACAATAATCTCACATAAAGTAAATATTAAACTTAATTAGGAATAAACCATTTACTCAAAGAATTTATTTAAGTACTTTAGTTCTACTACACCATAAATATATCTCGAGTTCGACATATTATTACATAACAATTCTAATGTCATTCTCTGATACTTTTAGAAATTACTATCTTAGCCATCTTCTTTATCGGCGTGGTCCATTGTACTATCATCTCTCAACTGCTAGCTAAGCAGATATTAAAGACCTACACTGAAAATTTTAAAACAAAAGAGTGTGAGTAATTTCGTATGGAAATTATCCAGTGAGTGGATAAAATATACTTGAAACTTTATAATGAGAAAATCACTAAACAATATTTCCACTATTTACATTAATAATAATCCATTGAATTTAAAACATCTTTTCATATTTAAATAATTTAAATATTTGAATTATAATTGCAGAAAAGCACTTTCTTAAATCATCGACCATAGTAATTTTCTTTTCATTCATAAAAGCAATAGAGGATGAAAAATTGCATAATTCCACAATAAGTTTACTAAATAAAGTGAATCAACTTACCATGTGCCTTTATTTTCCTAATCTCAACCATAAATGAATCTTCCCTAATTTAGGGAATATATTAAAAGTCCAATAAAATTAAATAAGCACACTTGGATAATACACCTAAAACATCATCACCAAACTTACAATAAGAGCATCATCAAGTACACAATATCCATGATACTATAATCTCCACCATACTACGATTCACAATCTATTAAATTTCACATGATATGAATCAGTACAAAACTGACTACGATGATGATGCCTAAGTGTGATCAGCACTTAAGCCAATGATAACTTAAGTATTCAACTAACTTGATATATGTATCTAGCCCCCAGTCATCAGCTATACATATATCTCGGTATAATATGCACCCGGCCCCTGGCAACGGTTATGCATACTCCCAACTTGTAATTGAGGTAACATGTACCTGACCCTTAGCAACGGGCATACACTTACCATCATAAATTCATAAGATAACATATGCATCCAGCCCCAGGCAACGATTATGCATACTTATCATGTGTATTCGGCCCCAGGCATCGGATATACCCATGTATAGTAACATATGTATCCGGCCCCAGGCAATGGGCATACATATTTACCATCTCACATTTATATGGTAACATGTGTATTCGGCCCCTAGCAACGACTATACATATTTACCAACCACATCTACATGGTAACATGTATATCCAGCTCCAGGCCATGGCGATACATGCTTACCAACCCTACCATGTCCCCGACATGAATTTACATCTATATAGTAGTATGTGTATTCAGCCCTAGGCTTCGACTATATACAACTACCCAAATCTACCATGTTTCATACATGGAATCTCTAACTCTTAGTGTCATACACACTTAAGCCTATAAACACAACTAAAAACTTTAAAGATCCAAATAAAGGTCTAAATGATTGAATTTAGGTATCAAAATAGTATTCATTAGGTTCCCCTAATAAGGATCTTGTAGATCTCTGAGTCAGCTTCAATTTGATATATTATGAGCCCCGTAACTCAATCGGTGCTAAAAGTTAGGTCTTCTTTAAGCAACGATGCACATCTCGACTATCCAAAATTCAAATTTTAACTAAACGGTTACGAAATAGGGTACTGAGACATCCATTTTAGTCACAGAGGTATGTGCCTCTGTGTAGAGTTGCCAGCCTCTGTGTAGGGGCGCCAGCCTCTGTGCAAAGGTGCCCACCTTTTCAGTGAACAGGCATGCACCTATACGATCAGGCGTGCGCCTGTTCACCTTTAGAACCTGCATAACAAATGAAAAATTACAGAATTCTAACCCAAAACTCAATTTTGCTTTACTAATTGATTATATATCATGTATATCGCTTCGAAACATTATCAAACACACTACATACTATCAAAATCATTCTAAATCTACATTTAAATTTCCAAACCCTAGTTTTCATATTATTTTCCATACAAAACTATAAATAAAATTTAAAGTTTGAAGCCACTCACAGATTTCTCCCGCTAAATTTGTTATTTTTCTTGCTAAAATCCGAATTTGATCTTCAAAGCTTCTCTTTTCCTCTTCTTCTTTCTTCTTTCTATTCCCTTCTTCTTCTCTTCTTTTCTTTCTTTTCTTTCTTTCTCCCTTTCCTTCCTTTTTCTCTGCAGAAGCCAACAACTCCCTTCCTTCTTTCCACTTTAATCCCTCATCTTCCTTTTCTTTATCTTTTAGTCTTTCTACTTGTAATTCTTTCAAATAAATCCTCATTTCTTATTCAATTTCATCCAACCTTTCATTATTATTTCTTATTTATACACTATTTAATTCTATTTAATTCTGACCAATATAATAACAATCACTCAAATCTACATCAATTTAATATAATTAAATAAATTCTTAATTATCATTAACTTAATTTAATCCAGTTCAAGTACACGGATGTTACATACATTGATAGCGATGGAATGCGGGAATTCTACTTGTCATTTATCTTTGTGTGAATGTGATGAGTATTAGGAATTTAAAAAGTATGATTAAGTAATTTAGTTATTATTATAATAAATTATTTTGTGTTGCCTACTAAGTGATGAGATGTGGAATAATGATATGGGAAATGTGATGATATATTTTGATATATGAGCTCTATATGTGATAAATATGTGAGCTCAATGTGTGAGAAATTCTTGGAGGCACTACTTACTGTGATTATGAATTTCAACAGTGTGATTGTATTGTGTTGTGCCTCATGTGAATACTAATTGTATAAAAAAGGTGATTATATGAATATTAAATGATGTGTTGGTATAAATCTAATTGAGTTTATGGTTGTGAATGAGATTTATTGTACATATAATTGTGAATAAATGGATAATGTTATGTATATCTTTGAAGTGTTTCTGAGTTATTTTGAGCCTTATTTGAGTGTGAAAAGTTGCTTGGCTTTGAGAAAGTTAAAAAGGAAATTTTAAGATTTTGGAGGAAAGAAAAGTTTAGTCTGAGTTACGTGGGACAATAAGTAATTGTAGTGTGGTGGATAACTGAGCCAATTATAATTGGTTATAGAAGTGTAATTATTTATATTACAGGATTGGCCCTACTATAGTGGGGAGATGTCTATATTTAGGGGAGATTCTTCGTAAATTATACTTTTATCGTTAGGTTCTTATGATGAAGTCTAATGTGCAATGGATGAGTTATGATATTTGGGTTGTGTTATGAATGTTAAGGGTAGTATGGGTATGCTACAAGTAGATTATTAATTTAATACAATGTGAGATTAATTTAGGCATTATGAAGGTGAATGTTTATGATAAGCATTTGAAAAATATGTGAGATTCCAAAAGTAAAGGTGAAATGAAGTCACTATTCACCTAAAGGAGCAACATGGTGAGTTAAGAAGCTAATAAAGCCAAAAATATCCATACTTGATCTAGTTAAGTAGTGAGTAGTAAATTTTGGGGATAAAATTTTTATTAGGAGGAGAGAATTGTAACACCCATATTTTGAGATGCATTGTTCATGTATATTATGTTTATGACATATGGAGTAGAGTTATGGAGTGCATCTAAGTGGGGTATGTGCATTTTGGTAGAGAGGGATATATTTATTAAGAAAGTTTTAGAATTAATTGTCAAAATAGGAAGTTGAGGATTATTATATAATAATCCAAGTTCATTAAGGAGGTGTAGAGTTAATGTGGTAATATTTATATTATTAGATAAGAATATTAGTATTATTATATTGGTAGTGATAATTTAGCATTAATGGGGGGAGACACCTAAGGCTATATTTGTTTAATTGTGATTGGAGGATTAATTTATGTGTGTATGTTGGGTGTATATGTGTGTAGAGAATTTGAGGGTAGAAGAAGTAGAGTGACATTGAGAGGCTTTGGGAGATTTTAAAAATTCTCTACATATCTAGCAGTCAAATTGGGGAGCTTTAGAAGATTCTTAATTTTTGGAAGCATCAAATTGGTAAGCCTTGTCTTTATTTTGGTTATTTGAAGCTTGGTTTTGATGTGTGAAATTCAGGTATGCTGCCTCTATTTTTCAGTCTTGTTATTTTGATCATAACTTAAGTTGTAGACCTCTAATTTGAGTAAAGTTTAATGTTCTGGAAACTTCAAAGTGTTCTCTACAACTTTATATTTTTTAGATTTAGGTGATTTTACTGTTAAGACTGACTCACACAGCTAAATATTTTTGTGCTTATGCTGTCAATTTTGTTTTACACGTTTTATCCGAGTTGTATTAAAAATCTATAATTAATTCTACATATATCAAAATCAAGTAATTCTAGTTATAATTTGAAGTAGACTCATAGATCTAGCTTTAGTAATATTTTCATGATTTTTGGATATGTGTGTGAATTATTTGGATATATTGAATCTTGAGCTTTAAAGTACATTTAAGTGCTAGAGTCATGGTTCTTATATGAGATTGATATATGGTTATGTATAGGACTTGATAAAGGAAAAGAAGGCACTCTTAAGTGGAAGAAAGACCCCCTTTAGGGTTAGGAGCAATTGGAGGTAAGTAACTACTTATATATGACATATATAGACTAAATTCTATTGGGTATAATGGTGTTTTCAATTATTATAGATAAATGAATTGTGAATTGATAATCATAGATGAAAGGTTAATAATGTTGATTTATTTTTATGAAATTGTATTGAGTTGCATTGAATATGGTGTGGAATGAATTCCACCTTTTTGTGTTATGGTAATGTGAGGATTTTTGGCAAATGATGTTATGCGTGTATATTGTGGAATATCATTGGTTTGTAATCATGAAAGGAATGTTGGTATTTCATTATGATGATGCCTTGTTGAGATGCAATTGCATGGAATAATATTATGGTGTTGGAAATATGAGTATGGACGGAATTATGATGAAATATTATTGTGATAATTTATAAATATACAATTGTATTGAATTGTATTATGTTGTGATTCACACAAAAGTGCGATATGTGAGGAATGTGATGATGTGTGATTGTGAGATGGGCAAGCTGAGCCGGACGTATAGCTACCCATGTGAGAAGTGAGACTGAGCCGGGTGGATAGTTTCACTAATGGCCATTTAATTGATATTAAAATATTGTGTGATGGGCAAGCTGAGCTGGGCATATAGCTACCCGAAAATGATATGTGAGATAGTGAGACTGAGCCGGGCGTATCGTCTCACTAAATGGCCATTTATTTGATACTGAAAATATGAGAATAATAGCCAATGAGGCTAAGTGTGAGGAAATTGTGTGAGGAAAGATGTATCCGGATACTAACTTACATAAACATGCATTGTTGCACTATATTTACACACATGTTGAATGTGATTTGAATGTGCGGATTACTTGAGAATGGAATGTGAGGATTATGATATGAATGTGTGAACTCTTAAAATATTGTGTATTTGGTTACGAGTACTAATTATATTATTGAATGTGATTACATGGATACTAATTGGTGTGGTGATTTACACATATTTTGAGTTTATACTTCTAAATGGGATAATGTGTGAATGGGTGAGGGAAGTTGATGAAATTATGAATACAAATACTTTAAGCTTGTGAATGATTATGAATGGTGTGTTTATGAATGATTTGGTGGGGTTTAGTATGCTTAGCATGTGTTATTTTGGCTTAAATTGAGTTATATTCAAGTGTGAGAAGGTTTGTTATGCAATGGAATTTAGTAGGGTGTCAAAATCAGCTAGTGAAGGGAAGCAGGGCTGGTGCCAACTCGGCACGAAGGTGCCGAGTCGTGACAGTGGCACTTGGTGCCGACTCGGTATGCCAATGCCGAGTCATGCCTGAAGTGAGCCACTAGTGCCAACTCAGCATACCAGTGCCGAGTTGTGACATAAATAAATGGTGCCGACTTAGTATGGGGTGCTGAGTTGTGATGAGTCAGCCCTCCTTCTGTACACTTTTATCTCCGTATTTTGACTATAACTCAAGTTATAGATCTCTAAATGAAGAGTAGTTTAATGCTAAAGAAACTTTAAGGAGTCTCCTACAACTTTTATATTTTAAGTTTGAGATGAATCTATCTTTAAGATTCTCTAACTGAGCTTGATTTTTTATTGCTCACTTGCTCCTTCTTCATTTGGGCTTCCGTAAGCCCTGGATGTAGTGCCATTGGTAATGGAACTTTATGGTGATTGTATGAAGAGGTAGTAAAGGTTTATATAAGTATCTTATTATCTCTAGAGATTTATTTTACGTATCGGATATGATCCTAAATTAATTAATTTTTATGAGTTGGCTATATGTGTACAAATGTGTTAGTAGTTGCTCACTGAGTTGCAAGCTCACCCCTTTGCTATTGAAATTTTCCAAGAACAAGATCAAATTTAGTTTGAAGCTTGCAATGGAGTCTTAGATAGGCCGATATGAGCTGGTGCATCTGACCTTCATCCTGTATATCATATCAGCACATTTATGTTGTTGTGTAGATGTGGTCATATGTTGATTGTTAAGAAATGTTTAAAATAATGTATACTTATATGAGTATTCATATTTTACAAATGAATACATTTTTTCTTTAAGGAGTTTTCTAATACCACATGATATGGTGGAATGTTGCTACATATATGGTGGTGATTGTGAGTGTCACATTTAGTAGTATCAGAGCGGGAATTAGATTCCCTTAGGATAGGATAACATGTGCATTCATGGCATATCATGCATAAATCATGAGTTTCATATAGTAATGTACATTACATATGTCAGGATGGAAGGATACCAAGCTCAACCCATTGGATCAAATGAGTTACTAGTTAATTTATAGATAAATACATATAAATGTTTTATGTGACCCTGAATATTTCCATTTATAACCCCTCCATAGATGCATATTCTTGTCTATTAGAGAATTGATTAAAGGGGTAGAAGTTATGAATCAGGAATAAGTAGATAGCACTATTGACAAGAATTTTGAGAAGATAAAAGATCTAGGTGCAATGGATTTCATGGGTACTAGTGATTCCATCATAGTAGAGGAATGGTTATAGAATACGGAAAGAATTCTAAATCGAATTGATTACTATGATCCGATTTATAATCAGATCAGGTAGTTATACTTCTGTAAGCGCCTATGAGTTGTGCAAAAACACCATAGTTGACAATGAGTATAGTATTAGGATTTACTAGTAACCTACACCCCAATCAAAGAAGAAATAGATAAATAAGTCTTGGCAGTTGGTATTTTAGCTATAGTGATAGACACTTTAAAAAGAAAGTTTTATGGTTTCTCTTTATACATAAAAACATATATAAAAAAAAATCAATAATGGCTTTAATAAAATTAGAAATCTATGGCATATGTTATTTTTAGGGGTGAGCATGGTTTCAAGTTAACCGAATTGCAAACTGAACTGACCTAATTCAATTCGATTCAGTTTGATTTCCCATCATTTTTTAGATTTTTTGAACCGAACCAAAATTTGATTCGGTTTTATATCTAAAAAATTCAGTTAACCGAATTAACTGAACTAACCTATTTTTTATTTTTTATTTTATATTTTTATATTTTTCAAAAAAATTTAAAATATATATAATAATTTAATATAAAAATGCTGAAATAATTAATATTTTAAAAATTTCCGTTTAGTTCGGCCGGTTCATTTTTTGGGTTAAAAATTGTAATTCGGTTTAGTTTGGTTTTTAATTATTTCAGTTTGGTCAGAAAAATTCCAAAACTGACCAATTAAACACCCCTAGTTATTTTTAGAATTTTGCATATGAATTTCAAAGGTATTATAATAATTTTGATATGACATTTCAAAAATACATATCATAATTGCTTTTTGCTAAGCTTCCAAAGGTTTGGCCTAAAGTAGCAAAAATGACTTATCAACTTATCTTGAATGATCAATATTTAGGATCTCCGTTCTATTACTAATAGATAGCTTGTAGAACCTCAAAGAATTAATATACAAAATTTAAAACTAAGATGGAGAATGCAGAAGAAGCAAAACTAGCTAATAAGTCTCTTCAGATTAAGTTCTTTAAACCTACTTTGAAAAATATAGTATCTTATGAAGAATAATGTATCCTCGGAGATGGTAGAATATTTATTACCATCTAGCTTAGAGATCTTATTTTCAAAGAGGAAAAGTTTATCGCTAGACGAAGAGAAGCAAAAAATTACTTATAAGACTAAAAGATAAAGATCCTAATCTGAATTTTAAATTTGAGAGTTTCAAGATTTAAAAGAAGGTGACTGAATACATAGAGCAATACCTTAGGGTCCATAAGATAAATGATTCCAAAAAAAAAAAAAACAAAAGAGATTACATGAAATAGGACCTACCTGTTTATAGTTCACAGATGGAATGACTAGTAATGTCATCCATAATGTTAACCTCAGCTTGAATAATTGAGGCATGGTCTGCGACTAACAACTAAGAAGATAAAGGTATCTAACATGTCCTATTTTTAAAGGCTAGTAGCAAGATGCTTACTTCTTTATATTCCATTCCGATAAAAAGATAAGACGTCTACAAATTATTATAGTTAAAGACAATTGAAAACGGGACCAGAGACACAAGCTATCTAGTATTATGTGTACTTTAATTATTTTATCTTTTGAGTTGGTTAACAGTAATAGAGGCACTGGCTATGTTTTTTCTATATATACCTCTTCAGTTTCTAAAGAAGGGGAGCAAAAATAAAATTGAGAGTTCACTATATATCTGAATATTTTTACTGCTATATACCTTGTATTATTCACATTAGTATCAGGAAGGAGTACTTTTTTATAATATTTAAATTATAAATAGAGAGAGGGCAGCCATAGCATAGAAGAACCTTCAACCAGTAAAACTATTGCTAGAGTTCCTATGAAGAAGAGGTGAAAATGTTGTGGAAGTTAAGTGGACCCTATTTACCAAAGGTGTATATTTCTTTCAGAATAAATGTTGTATTATTTTTGCATTTTACAAGAAGAGTTAAGTTTGTCAATCCAAACAGACTTAATACATTTGTATACATGACAAACAATTGTCGACTTCCAAATTACTTTCATCTAGATCACAGAGTAGGTGAGGATTCAATCATAGAATTATTAAATTCTATTGTGTATTGGATTAATTCTCTAAATGTTTGTTTAAAATCCTTGAACTATGCGATAGAAAATTATTTCGAGCATTTAAGAAAATTTACTCTGAGACAAAGTGAATTTAAGAATTATTTTCTCAAGAATAGAGAACTTTTGGATGTTGTTGTTAGATCTCGATACTTCAATGAGTATGAGAAGGTGAAAGAATCTAGAAATTTTAGATCTCATTCCATTTTATTATAATCTTGCATTGTTTTTATTTCTATTTATTTTTAATTTGTTCTTACACCTTCTACTATTGAAGGTCTTGTTCTCAATATTTGTTTATTAGATTGGTCTAATAGTAATAGTTTGAGAAATCTTAGACAAGAATTATTTGAAGCAGGTTGTGAAGAGTTCAATACCCATAATATCGTAATCAATATTGCAATTGTATTAAATATACTAGAAAATTACATGTTATCAATTTAATTATTAGAGATATAAATTTTATTCTTAGTACTAATCAATAAATAAAGATCTCTAAGTAACTTTTTATTTCCGCCTTAGTAAGAGCAAATCCACTTGAATGGTATTAGAGTAGTGAAAAGGATAAGATTTTGCTTGATTTGAAATATGTGGACTACATTAAAAGAATGGCAGACTAAAGGATTAAAAAGTTTTAATGTAAAATTTTGAAGGACTAAAAAATTTTCATTGTAACCATTTTGAAATAAAAATCAAAGTTAAGTGACTGAAAATTTATAAATTAAAGTTATATAACCAATTTGAAATTGAACATAAAGTTTAGTAACCACTTGAATAATTTATCCCTTTTAACTTATAATAATTTAGTATATGAAATTTGAGTTTTATATTAATTTTATCTAGACTCAAATTGGCATATGTTAACGTACCCGCGTGTAAATATATTTGCAAACCTGAAATTTAGTGCAATAAAATATTAATTTTTTTTTCCTTAATTTCATTTATTTTGACAAATATATACTCAATTTTTTTTACATAAATTTAACTTAATTTAAATTTGCAAAAATAAAAATAAATGATAATTTATGGATTGATAATAGGATCATTAATAACAAGATATGAAGTTACTTCTCATACAATGTATAAATTTTTATCATTTGACTAGTTATTTTTTTTACAATATTTGAAAGAAAATAATAATTATTTTAATTTGTTACCTTAAAGAAAAATAAATAAATTATGCTTGATTTTTTTCAGTTCAATTGTAGTAGTTCCATTAAATTACAGCAGACAACCATTTGATCACATAAAAAAAATTCCATAGATATCTAGAAATAAATTATAAATTATAAATTGGGTAAAATTGAAATAATTTATAAAATTGATAGAATAAAATAATATATTTTTAAGGTAAAAATTAAAATTAAGTTTATTTTTCTTCAAATATTATAAATAATATATAATTCAAATGATAAAGATATTTAAATTTGAGGTGGATTGATTTTATATTTTATTATTAATAAATATTATTGTCATTCATGAATTGTTATTTATTTTGTTTTTAAAAATTATAATTTTGATTGTTTCAAGTTTTTGCAATGATATTTCAATTAAATAAAATTAAAATAATTTGAAATATTTATAAGTTAAATTGTTGTAGAAAAGTTACGAATATATCTGCAAATGTAAGAGAAGTTAAAGATAGAAAAAATAATATTTTAATTAAATTCTATGTCAGTAACCCTTATTTGTTTCATTTGCTAATGAATTCCAAATTTATTGTAACCAAACACACTTTTTTCATTTAAACCAAATACACTAACTTTGATTTATAAATAAATTTTATAAAATTTTATGAAGTTCATTCGAACTAAATAAATTCTAAGTATATTTGTTATGAAACACAAAGTTTATTAAGAAATCCACGGGCCTGAAGAGTGTTGGCCCATGAGCACACATGTGGACTTATAAATGGGGTTGGACTCATGTAACACAAAACCAATTAGCTTGTGTTAAGACCTAATCTACACCACTTATAAGTCACTCTAACTTTTATACTTTTTCAATGTCTCCCCCTCAAGTGTAACCAGTTACACTTATCAGGCCGACCTAAGGACATAAACGGGCCGCACCCAAACTCAGGTCTTAAACACGAGCCCGGGATCATTGCATTGATACCATATTAAGAAATTCACGGGCCCGGAGAGTGTTGGCCCGCCCACGAGCACACATGTGGACTTATAAATAAGATTGGACCCATGTAACACAAAACCAATTAGCTTGTGTTAAGACCCAATCTACACTACTTATAAGCCACTCTAACTTTTATACTTTTTCAATGTGAGATATATTCTCCAACAAAGTTCGTAAGCCAAATTACAACAAGTTAAAAGTGAATATATATTGGCCGAAATGAGTAAATTTGATGGTAGAATCAATTACTATCCCCAAAAATAATAGGAATACAACAACAATAACAATAATAATACAATTATATTTTTTATATTTTATCAATTTTTGTTAAGCCTATAAAATTTTAAAATTGAGAAAAAAATTATTAAAATATTTGTATTATTGTTTTAAAAATTTTTAAATTTTCTATATGTTAGGGTTATATTAAATCATGGAAGGCTCGGCGGGTCGCAGGCTACTCTTTAGCCTTTTGCTTTGTTATTAATTGTCGTAGGTTTAAAATATTAAAAATAAAAAATGATTCATAATTTAAATATATATATATATATATATACACACACATGGACAATATAATCATTTCTTTTTCGAAAAGCATTTTTCTCAATTGTGATGCTTTTAATCAAATTTTCAAGTTTACAAAATCACAAAATTGAAAAATAATATTCAATTACAAGACATGTTAAAATGGAGTGTAAGTGTATATATATATATAACCAAATTATGATATATTTTTGTCGCTGTCTCATGGACATTTCTTCTTTTATAGAAGTACTTTTTTTCAATTTTTGGTACTTTTGAACATTTTGCAAAATTTTAGAAAAGTGAAAAAAAAATATATTGGAAAACATTATATTAAAAGATACTGGTGTATTTATCAGGGCGTTGTGTCGATATGTATTAAATTCTTGTTTATTTGTTTGAGAACATGGACCTAATAAATTCCAGGATTAAAAATGCAGAATATTATAAAACTGATTAAGATGTATGAAAACTCGAATAACTGAATCTCAAACGTTAAAAAAAGAATTAAACTTTCACAACGATACAAGGGACGTGATGCCTGGTTAAAAATAGAAGATAGAATCAAAATTTCTTCTACCATCAGTTTAATTTTTTTCACCTTAATGCATTTTTTACGAACCAGCTTCAGTTTTAAGCTGTGGCAATTACTAAGATAAGTAGGACATGATGTACCATAGAATAACTGCTACCAGACACCATCAATACAACATAAATACAGGTCATTAAGTATGAATAATTCGCATCCATGACCAATGACAAATTCTAATCTAACCTACAAAGAATAGGCGAATATCAAACAATCCATAATGTGACCTGGAATGGTGTACCTTTGCATATCTGTTGATAGCTTAGTAGTGTACTAACGTAGGACATATATGATAGAACAATGAAGAACCCATTTCTTTGTGCAATTGCTAATCAAGGTATGCAAGTATTAGGGGTGTAATTGAGCCGAGCTGCTCGCGAGCGGCTCGACGTTCGATTCGTTAAAAGCTCGTTCGAGCTCGTATATTGAAGCTCATTTAATAAATGAACCGAGCTCAAACAATGTAAAGTTCGGCTCGTAATTTTAATGTATTAATTATTTAATTTTAAATATACAATATATAAATTTTTATTCATTTAAATATTTTACAAATATATTATTACAAAAAAATTATAATTTTATAATAAATTATTTAGTAAATAATTTATTTTAAATTTTTTTAATGAATAATTTAAGTTTTATGCATTGTATTTTTAGAATTTTTTTTAACTTGTTTAGGCTCGTTTAAGCTCATGAATAGTTTGCGAACACTTAGTGGACTAATGAGTTCGACTCGTTTATAAATGAACCAAGCCTGAGCTAGCCAAAGCTCTTTGTATGCTTGCATCTAGCAGTGATGGTATGCATGCTGAGATGGCAGAATATAACTGGATTATTCATTCTATGAAGCAAAAGCATTTGTACGCTTCTACACCTATTTTATTAAAACTGAGAAAAAGTTGAGCTTAATCATAAAAATCACCACGAGGGGAAGAATAATCATGTAGTCTTTTGTGGACTCAAACAAATGCAGAACCAATGTCAAAGGCACTGAACAAACTTAAGCTAATGTAGCAGTCATTCCTACTTGCCTCGAAGAATAATTATTTTAATCAAATTAACAAAAAACATAAAGTAGCTTTCAAAAGTGAGATGAATAAATTAATAAAAAGATTGCTAAGGTGTTATCAACAAAATAACTTACCAATGCATAAGTTTGTAGCTGAGCAACAACAGCATTTCCAGGGATGGCTGAATTGATAATTTCTGCAGTTGAACTCCCAAATGCAGTACTAATAGTGGCACCGATCATTAAATTTGGTGCATAAAGGCCACCCACAAGTCCTGAACGTTTGCATAGAGCTGTTGCTACAACCTAAACCTTTGGATAGAGTGTTGCTACAACTTTGGCTACTTCTAGTTGAGTTAACAACCAGATTCCTGGAGCTAAAGCAAAATCAAATGACAAATTTTTGTTATGCATATGTTTGTTGGCACCTAGAGCAGGATAAGCAATAGGAGGAAGGCCAAATTTTTCCCTGATAAATTCAAATGATTTGGTGAACCAAGAGACCAAGCAGGTAAATGCCACACTCACAACACCACATAGCATGGCTAGGATCAGGTCCTGAGGTAATTCTGCAAAGAAATCACATATATATTTTTTAAAAGCTTAAAAACAAATATACAGCAAATTCATTGACATCAGCTGTTTACTCATATTGCAAATTTCTCTCTTCATAGGTTATGTAAGCCAAGATCTCATTCTTTGTTCCAGGTTCAAGTGAAGGTGTTCATTACTAATGTTGGAAATTTTGAAAGTAAAGAGCTAAAAGAAATTAAAAAATAGAACCAACAAATTGAACTCACACACTCCACATTAATTTCAGAAGTTAAGGTTCCTTATATAGGCATACAAGCAATGGAAACATTAAAAAAATCTCAACTAATGTGAGATATTACAGCCACTATACTCACTATTTATTTACTAACTAAAAAAACTTCAGTTCGGAGATTATATTTTTCGGTTCAATTCGGTTCAGAAATTAGTTCTTCTCCGAATTAAAATTTTTGATTCAATTTGGTTCGAAGATCGATTTTTTTGAATTAAAAAAATAAATAAATATATAATTCAAATCAAATTATTAAATTATAAACCATTTTATTAGTTTATTATAAAATTAAATGATTTTGATAGTTTTATTTATCATTATTTTTTATTATAAAGATTTTATTAAAATTTTTATAATACACTAATATACCATACAATTATTATATTTTCCTACAAAAAAATTTATATAAATAATATATATCACAGAATAATAATAACAACAATATAACTATTAGAAAAAGTATATTACATTACAATTTTATTAATGAAGATGAATTTAAATTTTTTAATATAAATTATATTATAATACTTTGAAATGCTATTAACTAATTTAATCTTTATCTTTTTATGATTTAAAATAATTTAATTGATAAGTGAATTTTTTATTTCGAATAATTAAAATGAGATTTATTATTTTAGATTGCATATTAAATTAGTAGATTTATTATTATTTTAGATTACAATATATATATATATATATATATAACTCTAATTCTATTAAGAGAAAATTACAAAAATAGTTCGTTTTTTAAGTCATTCACAAAAATATCACTCCTCTTTTTTCACTTTTACCTTTTTTGTTATGTGGCATGCATTTTTTTATTTTTTATTTTCTGACTTTTTTCTATTTCTTTTTTTTTTCTTCTCTTGATTTTATTTTTTCTTTTCTCTTTTTTAATTAATTCTTTCTTTTCTTTTTTATATTCCTCATTTTTTAATTTTTATTTTCTACTTATTTTTTCTTGTTTTCTGCTTTTTATTATTACGATTATTTTTTTTTGTCTTTTATTTTATTTTATTATTTTATTATTTTCTTTTTTCTATTCCTCATTTTTTCTTTTATTTTTTTTTATTTTTTCTTTTCTTTTTCTTTTTTTCTTTCTTTTTTTTGT
>CATIWO010093870.1:0-23070 GCA_949673435.1 Macaranga tanarius | reverse complement strand
GTTCATAATCATGTTTAGCTATGTAAGAGTGCATGTGATATGATCTATGGGCTTGGAAGTGTTTTGTGTTTGATGCAAATGTTGCATGCAATGAAAATTTTTAAATTTTGCATTTTCATTGTTCTCTACACATACTTTCCTTCATGTTCAATCTCCTGTATTCCAATAAGAGGATGTACAAGTCCCTTTTTGCAGTAGATTACCACCGTGACTGTTTGGCGCGAGTTCTAAGCCATGATTCAAGAGCAATGTATATCTCAACCATCTTGTCTTATCTCATAATTGTGATTGTAAAAAAGGTTTAAATTTTGAAATCCAAAATTTTGGGGGAGTTAAATTTTTGGGAAGGTAACTGCCATCATTAAAGCTAACTTCCCATAAATTTTTATTTCAGGAATCGAGAGGAGATAAATAAGCAAAAGAATGACAAGTTTATTTCACTTCTTTTTTTGAGTCGATTCTCTTCATCTTCATCTTCTCTGCTTCTTGGTCTTCTTTGTCTATACCAATTTACGTACGTCTTCTCCTATTTCCCTTTAAATTTTTTGATGATATTCAAAATATCTGACTAACCAGAGAAGACCACGTGGAAGAGAGAGATTTGAAAATCAGTTTGGTGGGACCTATTTTGTTTTTTGACTTATCAACTACCCCTCTCAGGATTATACCCGAATGCTAGCTACTCAGGAATTCCTACTTAGGAAACTTGTAAGCTACTCTCCCTCTGTATAGCATTAAATACAACTATCATTGGTCATCATCACTTTGACGCCACCAACCTCCTAGACTTCGAGACACTCAAGTACTCTAGGAAGGCCACTGTAGCTTCATAGGTGGTAGGCCTCCATCTCTTCTCTCTCTGGTACACTACTTGGTATATAAAAGGAATGAGCTATAGGAGCAAGGTACACACTTCTTCTTCCTCTACATTCTTTACTTCTTCTATGATCTGAATATCACAAACTTAGAAATCAAACTCAACTGAGAGAACTTCATTTTCTCCATTTCTGATATCATTCTTTGTCAATTTATGATCTTCCTTACTCAAGGATATTACTAACTTAATCGTCGGAGGGGCCTTGGGAATTCTCAGGCCCATAGCTCACTATTATGGACTCTTACAGATGTAGAAAGCTTAGCTGGAGCTGAGATGTTGGAGCACCTATATCAAAATGGTGCCGTCTGTGGGAAAGTGAAGTTATTTTTGATTTGAAAACCATCATCTTGCACTTTGCTATTTTGAAAAGTCTGTGGTCAAAGCAAGTTTGTTAGCATAAACCTGAACCATTATTTCGCTTGCCCATCAGAAAAAATGGCTGGGTCTAGCGCCTCTACTAGGAGGAGAGAAGCAGCACATGAGAGTAAGGGAGCAAGGAGAGCCTCGAGCTTAAGCTCTAGAGCCCCTCGTCCCGTAGAAGTGGATGCCGGGTTCTTGAGAGATCTGATGAATAAGGTAGACCGCATTGAAAATGTACAAAAAAGACAAGAAAAAGGGAAGGCTAAAGCATGAGAGCCCCATATGCCTAGTCCTAATGTGGTAAGAAGAAGGTTATCCTCGCATGAAGATAAAGAGACTGACGAAACTGATTCTCCCACCCTAGCACACTTACGTCCCTTTAGAGGTGGTGATAGGTATCATCTTGAGTTGAGCAATGTGGGGTGCAGAGTGGGAGAATCTATCAAAAGGGAACCAACATAAGGCAGGAAAGATGCTGAACCCCAAGCATCAAGAAGATGGGGTGCAAAACAGTCCCGTTCTCGTGAGTGGAGGTGCTCGAAAAGCCTCCGGGGGAGATATACCTTGGAATCCTTTACAAAATCTACTAGACATCGGAGTCGAAAAGAGAAAGCACATCTCATTCTTAATCCCGCTCCGGTAGACTTGAAAGGGACTTCAGGGAGTTTCTTGAATGGAGAGAGCAGAAGACAAATAAGGGTAAATTACCCAGTCATGTAATCAATATGCAGTCACCCTTCTCAGAGGAGATTCAAAAGGAGCCCATTCCTTCCAAGTTTAAATTGCCAACGCTACCTACTTATGATGGGTCGACTAGCCCTAGAGACCATATCATGAAGTTCAAGATGATAGTTGAGATTTATACTCACTCAGACGTAATCCTGTGCAAGATATTCCTCACTACCTTTGTGGATGCAGCTCAGACTTGGTTCAACAATTTGACTCTGGGTATAATTCATTCTTTTTCTAATTTTACTAAACATTTTGTCAACAGGTTTGTCTCTAGCATCCTCCCACAGAGGGAAACTTCCTATTTGGAGATAATTATTCAGAACAGGGGAAAAAGCCTGAGAAACTATGTCGTAAGATTCAACATGGAAGCTTTGAAAATACCTAACCTGGAATATTCCAATGCAATCAAGGTGATTATAAGGGGTACCAATAACCCTCTGTTCTTTAATTCCCTATCAAAAAACAAACCAATTGACCTAACTGCACTTATGGATCGAGTGAAAAAGTACATATGGCAGGATGATGTCTTTCATACCAGTAGGTTTGCGCCCAAGCGCAAGGAGGAATTTGATCATTCCTCTCCTCCCAAGAGGACCAAAAGAAATTACAACCCACTGACCCAAAGGCCTGTACTATGATTCTCCAAAAAACCTCTAACTCCCCTCAGCACCACTTGACAGGAGATCCTAATGGCCATCAGAGATAAAGAATATGTCAGGTGGTCGAAAGACTTGCCCTTAAACTATAAGAATCGTGATCAGAGCAAGTATTGTCACTTCTACAGGTCTACGAGGCACAATACCAATGAATGTCACCAACTGATAGTGGAAATTGAAAGGCCTATAAAGGAGGGACATTTGAGGAGATTCATGAGGAAGGATGACAGGCCCTCTAAGCCGCTGGGGGTAGAAGAGGTCATTCCTCTTAGACCGTCAAAAGATAAACAGCCTATGCTCCTCACGAACACTGGAGCTAGAGGTGTAATCCACTGTATCATCAGAGAAAGTCATGTCAAACAACGATAGAGAATTAGTTCTAGAAGAAAGGAGCTGAAGTTGAGAAGAGAAGACCCCCTCCATACTTATTTAATCACCTTCAGCCCTGAAGATAGAATTGGGGTAGTGATGATGACTGTTATTTCATGAAAATTCCATTAATGGCAAGTGCTTATCCCAACTTCTATTGAATTCTATCACACATACCCTTAACATATCCTCTAAAGTTTGGATAGTTCTTTCCGATTGACCATCAGTTTGTGGGTGAAAAGAAGTACTAAACTTCAATTTTATACCTATAGCTTAATGTAAACTGGGCCAAAATCTAGATGTGAATCTAGGATCTCTATTCAATATAATGGAGATTGGTGCACCATGAAGTTTTATGATCTCATTCATATAGAATTATGCTAATTTATCCAAGGAATAATCCACTTTGATCAGTAAAAAGTGAGCTGATTTAGTTAGCCTATCCACTATAACTCATATTGCATCATGTCCTTACTGTGTACGAGATAATCCTATTACAAAATCTATGGTAATATGCTTTCATTTCCACTCCGAAATAGAAAGTGGTTGCAAAAGACCTGATGGAAGTTGATGTTCAGCTTTCACTTGTTGACAAACTAAACATCTTACTACATAGTTTGCTATATCTCTTTTCATACCCTACCACCAATAGTTTTTCTTAAGTATACGATACATTTTTGTACAGCTCGGATGCATTAAGTACACAGAATAATGTGCCTCCTCCATAATCTCCCACTTCAAATCTTCTACAATTGGAACACAAAGTCTTTCTCTAAGAGAAAAATCATTTCATGACTTACTTTTTACCTCCTCAATAACTTTAGATAAATGAGCATCCTGAGGTTGCACTTCTTTAACCCTTTTTACTAGAATGGGTCTAACATTGAGAGTTGCCAACAATATTCCTTGGTTATTTAAATTCATATCCACATTCATTACTTGAAGTTATATAAAAAAAGGAAATTGCACTGACTTAATATGAGTTAAGTTACTATAGGATTTCTGACTAAGAGCATCTACCACAACATTTGCTTTTCTAGGATGATACTCTATTGTACAGTCGTAATCCTTTAACAACTTAATCTATCATCTTTACCTCAAATTCAATTCCTTTTGACTAAGAAGGTATTTAAGAGATCTATGATTTGTAAAAATTTGATATGTCTCTCCATATAGATAATGCCTCCAAGTCCTAATAGCAAATACCATAGCTGCTAATTCCAAATCATGAGTAAGATAGTTTGATTCATGCGGCCTCAATTGTCTAGAAGCATATGCTATAACCTTCATATGTTGTATGAGAACACAACCCAATCCTTTCCTAAAAGTATCACTATACACCACGAATTTACCATCACTAGTAGGAAGAGTTAACACTAGTGCAGAAGTTAAACTTGCCTTAAGTTTCTCAAAACTCCTTTGACATTCTTCTATCCACATAAACTTCATATTTTTCTTTAACAATTTTGTTAATAGAGCTACTATGATTAAGAAATCTTGAACAAATTGACGGTAGTAACTAGCTAAACCCAAGAAACTTCTCGCCTTTATGGTATTAGTTAGTTATTCCCATTTAACTACTGCCTCAACTTTCTTAGGGTCTAGATAAATGCCTTCTGCCGATATAGCATAACCTAAGAAAACAATATGATCTAGCCAGAACTCACATTTACTCAATTTAGCAAATAGTTGCTTACTTCTCAAAGTTTGCCAAATTGTTCTCAAATGTTCTTTATGTTCCTCCTTACTTTAAGAATATACCAGTATATCGTCTACGAATACAATCATAAATTTATCCAGGTAATTCCAAAACACTCTATTCATGAGATCCATGAAGGTAGCTGGTGTATTGGTCAACCCAAACGGCATAACAAAAAACTCATAATGTCCATAGTGCATCCTAAAAGTCGTCTTAGGTACATTTGTCTCTTTAATTTTTAGTTGATGATACCTAAACCTCAAGTCGATCTTTGAGAAAACCTTAGTCCATTGTAATTGATCAAAAAGATCATCAATATGAGGTAATGGATACTTATTACGCACTGTAACCTTGTTCAACTGTTTGTAATCTATACATAGCCTTATGGAACCATTTTTTTTCTTAATAAATAATACAGGTGCTCCCTAAAGTGATACACTAGGCCTAATGAAACCTTTATCTAATAATTCCTGCAATTAGATCTTTAATTCCTTTAATTCTGTCGGACCCATTCTATAAGGTGCTTGAGAAATAGGGGCTATACGAGGGATCACATTGATAGAAAATTTAATCTCTCTATCTAGGGGTAAACCTGGAAGATCTTCTAAAAAAACATCTCCAAATTCACACACTATTGGAATATCTTTTAATTTTAGCCCTTCAGACTTAGTGTCGACCACATAGGCAAGATATGCTTGACACCCTTCCTTAACATTTTCCATGCAGTTATAGTGGATATCAAACAAGAAGGAAGAGCATGTCGTACCCTTTAAAAAGAAAATTTAGTTTCCTCAGGATGATTAAACTCTACTATCTTTTTAAAACAATCTACTGTAGCATAATGGCGAGATAGCCAATCCATGCCTAAGATTGTATCTAAACCCTGAAGTTATAGGGAACTAAATTTGCTAGGAGCTCATGGTCACCTATCTTAACTACATAATATTTATACACTTTCTCATAAGCCTTAGAGTTTCCTAAAAGGTTACTAACAATCATCATAGCATCTAAAGAATTAGGCTTAAAATTAGCATGCAAAGCAAAAGAGTGAAACATAAAAGAATGTATGGCTCCTGGGTCAAATAACATATAAGCATCTCGGTCAAAGATAGTTAACATACAGATAACAACTTCTAGAGATGCCAATGCTTCATCTTAAGTCATCGTAAAAACTCTAGCCTGAGTCAAAGGTCAATTTAATTGGGCACTCTGCCCTTGCTGAGATGTTGTAGTAACAATACCACCCTTACCAACACTAGGGCAAGAATCAGTGGTGACCTGTCTATTTGATGAAAAATTTCTACTACCACCCTGATTTCTGGGGGCAACAGATCCTCACCCTGAGCCATTAAATTACAATAATAAAGGACAATCTCTTTTAATATGACCAATTTCTCTGCATCTATAACAACCTAATGACCTTTTCTTACATTCCCCTCATGAAACTTGCCATAATTTGGGCATTAAGGTTATGTGAGTCTTCTCTGGTTATTTTATGGCACACCTCTCCAGGCTTGCCTCTAGGCATTGGTAGAACTACCAACTGGCTACCTTACAGAACTTTGACTCATCTGAGATTCATTAGTGGTGAGTGTGAAACATGCATGTGTTGAGCACTTTATTTTATTGCATATTAAGTTTAAAAATGCATTATTTAGTTAGCTTTTAGTTAATTTAATTAGTTTTGTAATTTGATTTTAATTTAGGTGCTTTTATATGAAATAGGTTATTTTTGTTTAGTTTTTGGTTGTAAGATGCATTTGAGAGGAGATGGAGATAGTGCTTGAATATAAAGATAAGATTGAAGCTTAAAGTTGGAAGGTTATCCTCGCACTAAGGCACATGGCCATGCGTACGCCCATGTGTGGAGTTGCATGCCCATACGCTTTCCCATGCCTGAATTAAAGAAGAGCAAGTTATAGAGCATATGCCCATGCACACTCCCATATGTGAGGCACACGCCCATGTGCACGGCCATATCTGATTCCAAGATTTCAGAGTTATTTTAATGCATGGGCGTGTCTAATTATTGTGTACCCATGCAGGATGATGTGACAGCCAATCAAAAGTAGATTTTAAGCTAGAGTTTGGATAGATAAAAGTTTATCTTTTAAGTATATGTTTAGATAGAGTTTAGGAGAGTTTAAATGACCTTTTTCATTAAGAAAATAGGTGTTTTAAATAGAACCATATGTTTTTCATTAGGGAGTTCCTAGTTTTTAGTTTTTGTTCTGGTTTTAGTTTTCTATTCTCTTTATTTTTTCAGAATACTTTTTTATTTTGTTTACTTAGTTCATAGTAGAGGAGATACTTAGCTTGAAGTTAAAAGTGCAAGTCTTCCTTACATCATTTGAAAGGGAGTTTTTCTTGTATCACTCTTTTATTTAATTATTATTATGTTCAGAATGGTTTTCATTTATTCTTTGTTTTCTTTTATTCTTAATATGAGTAGCTAGATCCTTTTTAGGGTTCTTATTCTGAATTGACCATGTACTTATTGTAATTTATGTTAGGTTGCTAGATCTAATTCATTGGTTGTTGTTGTGTTTAATGTCATTTTAGGACTGATCACCCTAAGATTGAATTAATACTATAGGCTTAATTGAGAGATAGGTTTTATAGGATTAGGCAATGACCTATTAATTGCATAATTAGTTGAGAGACAATTGAGTGGATTAATATTGATTAAAGGTTGTGTTTAAAATTGGATTTAAAAGGAATTAGGTTAGTGAGAGCCAGTAAACTTAGTGTTAATTAATCCCCAGTTAATTATAAGTTTATCTGAGAGGAAAACCTATAGTTTCTAAGATCCTTTCAAAATGAATTAGAAATAGTTAAACGTAATTGGTCAATCAATCCTTGGAAATGGTCCAATTGAGAATAAGAATCCTAGTTTTGAATATTTGTTTCAAGTTGAATTTTCCTTTAGTTTGATTTGGTTTCAGTTTTTAAAGAATCTAAACTCTATTTCGGTATCTAAACAAACGAACATAGTTAGTATTTCAGTATTCAATTCATAATCTCTATGGGATGATATCTTTATTACTACTTGATACGATTCTGTATACTTATAGATTTATACACATCAAGTTTTTGGTACCGTTGCTGGGGATTGGCAAAGAATTGATATTGTTAAGAAAATTATGTTACTTGATTTAGACGTTATTTTTAATTTTGGTTCTAATTGTGGTATTGCAAGAATTTTTGTAGTTTAATGCATATCACAGGAAGTGTAAGCAAATAAGGACTTGAGTTGATACCACTTGATTTGGAGTTAGAGAAGATAGTTCGTAAGAAAAAGAAACAAATAATCATATCACGATAATCATAGAGAAAAATGGACTTAGGAGATGACGCAAGGAATGACCCACCGAGACAATAAGTTTTTCAAAATCCTCAGAATGGCTAGAGAATCATGTGAGATTTTATGAGTTCTAATGTGCAAGGTGATCAGACACCAATTGTAAGGGCGACGGTAGTAGCAAACAACTTTGAAATCAAGCTGGCAATGATCCAAATGATCTAAAATTCACCATTCAATGGGCTACTACATGAGGATCCATTTGGTCATATGTCTAGATTTTTGGAGTATTGTTCTACCTTCAAGATGAATGGAGTACAGCTTGATGCAATCCGGTTGATTCTCTTTCTATTTTCGCTTATGGACTGAGCAAAGAGATGGTTTACAAGTTTTCCATCCAACTTCATCAACACTTGGCAAGAGCTCTACACAACCTTTTTCAATAAATACTTACCACCTGAAAAGCTGTTAAGGATTAGAAATGAGATTAATTCTTTCTTTTAAAAGATGATGAAACATTATACGAGTGCTGGAAAAGATTCAAAGACCTTCAGAAGCAGTGTCCACCTCAATTGATTCCTACATGGGATTTGGTGCAATCATTCTACAAAGGAGTCAATCATGTGGTTAGAGTCAACATTGATGTAGCAGCTAGAGGTACTATCATATCAAAGACACCAGAAGATTCCTTGGATCTCTTTGAAGAAATGGCAAATATACAAAGTTTATGGTCTAATGAGAGGACCATTACAAAGAAGGCTGGAGCAAAGAAGTGGATAATTTTGCCATGTTGAATGCTAAGCTTAATGCTCTGATAAAAAAGATAGACAAAGTGAATGTGAATGTAGTATCTACATTGTCTTCCTCATGTGAACTATGTCAAGGAGGTTATCCTACCATAGAATATCAAATGATGCACGGGATGACTACAGAGGGTGTCAATTATATGGGAAACTTCAAAGGATCTCAAAACTAAGTCTATGGCAATACCTATAATCCAAGTTGTAGGAATCATCCAAATTTATTTTGGAGTAATCAAGGAAACAACCAGTGGAGACCACAAGCACCACCAGGATTTAGAGTTCGGAATGCACAAAAACCTCAACCCCAACCTCAATTTCACCAAGACAAAGGGTCATCCTCTGGAACTTCAATGGAGAGTAAGATGGAGAAATTTATGGATGTGATGTCATCAAAGATGAGCCAGCAAGATGAAGCTCAAAAGAGAATAAAGCAAATGATCTGAAATCATTCCTCTTATATTTACAATCTAGAAGTGCAAATGGGGCAGCTAGCAAATTCTTTATCAACAAGGAATCAAGGTATATTACCGAGCAATACGGAGAAGAATCCAAAAGAACAAGTGAAGGCTATCACCTTGAGAAGTGGTACAGAGATCCAAACCTATAAGGCAATAATAGAGTATGAAGAAAAGAAGAATGAAGGAGAGAAAGAACAGGATGATGAAAGGGTTGAGATACCAAAAGAACTAGAAGTGAAGGAGAAAAATAAAGAAAAGGCAAAGTCATCACCAATTTGGGCTTATGAACCTCCAGTACCATATCCGCAAAGGTTGAAGAAAAAGGAGCATGACCAGCAGTTTACAAAATTCTTGGAAAGATTCAAGACTCTCTACATCAACATGCCTTTTATGGAATATCTAGCTCAAATGCCAAAGTATGCAAAGTTCTTAAAGGAGTTGATTTCCAATAAGAAGAAGTTGTAGGAGTTTGAGACAGTCATACTCACAAAGGAGTGTAATGCCATCATCTCAAATAAATTTCCTTTAAAAAGGAAGTAACCAAGGAGTCTTACTATTCCATGTTCTGTGGGAAATTTATCATTTCAAAAATCTTTGTGTGATTCAGGTGTTCTATTAATCTTATGCATTTATCTATTTATAAGAAATTGGGACTTAGAGAAGCAAGACCAACAAACATTCGTCTACAACTGGTAGATAAAACAGTGAAGGAACCAGAAGGAATAGTGGAAGATGTGTTAGTAAGGGTTAGAAAATTCATTTTTCCAGTGAACTTTGTCATCCTTGAATTTGAGGAAGATGAAGACGTTCCATTGATCCTTGGAATATCATTCCTCTACAGTGCTAAGGCAATCATTAATGTTTATGATAGAACTTTGACTCTAAGAGTAGGCGAGGAAAGTTGTAAGTTCAATATCTATCAAGGTATGAAACATTCTTCTGAAAGAGATTTATACTTTAGAGTTGATATTTTGGATGAATGTGTGATTGAAGTCCAACGAAGGAGGTTAGCAAATTATGATGAATTTTAGTATATTGAGAAGTGTATGCAGGTACAAACCCCCTAAAATGAAGATTAACTTAAACACCAAACTCATTTTTCCCAAATTCAATTACCAAACATTGAACCTATACCACCATTAAGCCTAAAACTACCAGATGTAGATTTGAAACCTTTACCTCAACATTTGAGGTACACTTTTCTTAGAGAAAACCAAACATTACCTGTGATTGTATCTTCTAAACTCACCCAAACCCAAGAAGACTTGCTTGTAAGGATGCTCAAGAGGAGAATAAGAGCAATTGGTTGGTAAATTTTTGTTATAAGAGGGATAAGTCTATCTTATTGCATGCATAAAATTCTAATGGAAGATGGATTCAAGCCAACCATTGAAAGGCAAAGGAGGCTAAATCCAAACATACAAGAAGTGGTGAAAAAAGAGATAGTCAAGCTATTAGATGCAGGAATTATTTACCCAATCTCAGATAGTTCATGGGTAAGTCCTATCCAGTGTATACCAAAGAAAGGAGGAATGACTGTGGTGGAAAATGAAGAAGGTAAGTAGATCTCTACAAGAATAGTGGCTGGATGGAGAGTGTGCATTGACTATAGGAAGTTAAATTCAACCACTAGAAAGGATCACTTTCCACTACCATTTATCAATCAGATGTTGGAGAGGATAGCAGGACATGCCTTCTACTATTTCCTAAATGGTTATTCGGGCTACAATCAGATAGAAATTGCTCTAGAAGATTAAGAGAAAATGACATTCACATGTCCCTATGGCACATTTGCATATAGAAAGATGCCATTTGGATTGTGTAATACTCCAGCAACCTTTCAAAGATGCATGATGGCCATATTCTCAGATTTGGTAGAAGGAATTATGGATGTGTTCATGGATGACTTCTCAGTCTATGGAAGCTCATTTGAAGGATGTTTGGAGAATTTGGATCAAGTTCTTACACGTTGTGAAGAGACAAATTTAGTAGTAAATTGGGAGAAGTGTCATTTTATGGTGGAAGAAAGAATCATCTTTAGGCATAAGATTTCAGCACAAGGTGTTGAAGTGGACAAAGCAAAAGTAGAGACCATTGAAAAGTTTCAATACCCTACTAACGACAAAGGAATTCAAAGTTTCCTAGGCCATGTAAGATTCTATCAACAGTTTATGCAAGATTTTTCTAAAATCTCTAAACCTCTTTGTAAATTACTTAAGAAAGATTCTCCTTTTGACTTTACTAATGATTGTAAATTGGCTTTTGATAGGTTAAAAGAAGCATTGATATCAGCTTCTATAGTTGTCTCACCAGATTAGAATCTTCCATTTGAATTGATGTGCGATGCAAGTGATCATGCAATAGGAGCTGTACTTGGCCAAAAGAAGGAGAATAAACTTCATGTCATCTATTATGCAAGCCAAACCTTGAATGATGCATAACTCAACTATGCCACAATCAAGAAGGAGATGCTAGCAGTAATTTTTACTTTTGATAAATTATGATCTTACTTACTTGGTTCTAAAGTTATTGTGTATAAAGATCATGCAACATTGAAATACCTTTTGAATAAGAATGACTCAAAGCCAAGGCTCATACGATGGGTGCTACTTTTACAAGAGTTTGACATTAAAATTAAAGACAAGAAGGGATCAGAAAATATAGTAGTTGATCATCTCTCAAGATTGGAGCTAGAGAAAGAAGATAATGAGGAGGAAGAACCTATTTAGGAGCTATTTCCAGATGAGATGTTATTAGCAATCCAAAGTTTAAATGCACCATGGTTTGCGGATATAGCTAACTTTGTATCAAATGGGAAATTTTTGGAAGAATTCAATAGTAAAAAAAAAAGAAGCTCATTCATAATTCCAAGTATTATCTGTGGGATAATCCATATCTCTGGAAGCTATACAATGATGGTTTGATAAGAAGATGCGTAGGAGATGAAGAAACCGATTCAATTTTACAGCATTGTCATGGAATGGTTAGCGATGGTCATTTTGGTCCGCAAAGAACTGCTGTAAAAGTTCTTGAAGTAGGGTTTTATTGGCCTACTCTCTTTTATAATGCTAGAAAGTGTGTACTCAGTTATGATACATGTCAAAGGAGTGGCAACATTTCAAAAAAGGATGAAATACTCCAATCGGGAATTCTTGAGGTAGAAATATTTGATGTATGGGGCATAGATTTTACGGGACCATTTTCTATTTCAGATGAAAACAAGTACATACTTGTTTGTGTAGATTATGTGTCCAAATGGGTGGAAGCTCAAATTTGTGCAGTAAATAATGCAAGAGTAGTTTGCAAATTCCTGAGCAAACTCTTTGCTAGGTTTGGAATGCCTCGAGCTATCATAAGTGATGGGGGAACACATTTCTGTAACAGAAACATGGAAGCATTGCTAGCTCGTTATGAGGTTAAACACAAGATAGCCACTCTAAGCCATCCCTAAACAAGTGGACAAGTAGAGGTAAGCAATAAAGAGTTGAAGCAGATTCTTGAAAGAACAGTGAGCAAGTCGAGAAAAGAATGGGCAAGGAAGTTGGATGATGCTTTGTGGGCATATCGAACAGTTTACAAGATACCTATTGGAATATCTCCATATAGGTTGGTGTACGGAAAAGCATGTCATCTTTCTATTGAAATTAAGCATAAGCCTTACTAGGCAATCAAGGCTTTAAATTATGAATGCAAAAAAGTCGCGGAAAAGAGACTCTTATAATTTAGTGAATTGGAGGAGATAAGAGAGTTGGCATATGAAAACTCTAGAATTTACAAAGAACGTATAAAGAAATGACATAATGCCAAGGTGAAGATAAAAGAGTTTTCAAGAAGGAGACCAAGTGTTGCTATTCAACTCCAGACTCAGATTGTTTCCAGGGAAGCTCAAGAGTAGATGGTCGGGACCATTTATAGTGAGCCATGTCTACCCCTATAGAGCTGTGGAAGTTTGCAAAACTCTAGGAGAAAAGTTCAAAGTTAATGGGTAAAGACTGAAAATCTACCATGGAGGCATATTGGAGAACTTTCACCAATCAACCTTTTTGGCTGATTCAACACTATGAAGAATATGATGGTCTAAGCTCATATACCTAAAAGAGCGCTTCTTAGGAGCTCAACCAAGTTTTTCTTTTTCTTTTTCTTTTCTTTATTTTTATGTTCGTATGTTTTGAGCTTTGAGTTTTCTTTATATTCTATTTTGTAGGAAGTGAAGAGTAGAAGCTCTAACAAGATAGAATTTAAAGAAGAGGAGGAGCACGAAAAGTTATAAGTGTATATTTATATGGTAATTCAGTGATTGTGATTACATGATGTGTTTAAATCCTAGAGTTTTTCATGTTTCAATCAAATAGAGAGGTTGTATACGTTGTTACATAGTCATGTAACCTAATTTGTAAGCTTAGAATAGAAATTTTGAGGTTTGGCATGCCCATGCATATGACCATGCCAAACAAGGGCAAAACTTTATCGAATCAGGCACGACCATGCATATGGTTGTGCATTAGAGATACTAGAAGGAGCACAGAGGCAAGTTAGGCATGCCCGTGCCTGCCTTGCCACAATGGGATAGCACAGGCATATGCCCATGTGTATGGGCATGTGCATTGTCGAATTTTTTTACTAAAAGACACAAAGTTCCCTTAAAAACATATGCCCAATTCAAATTTCTTCCATTTCCTACAACCTTCTCACTTTACCAACATCTTCCACTTTCCAATATCTAGGGTTCTTCAATTCTCCATGACTTTCCCAATTTCTCAATACTTCCCACTTTCAATACATTGAAATCTTCAACTTTGACTACTTTCTACATTCCCAACTCTTCAATTCCCCATTTTTAATCCTTTTTTATCTTCACTTCCCTCTATATAAATACCACCTTCTTCTCTTCTCTTCCCACACATCTTAATTTCTTTATTCTCTACACCAATTCTTTCTCTCTAGCTGAAATTCTCTCTCTCAAGCAAGTTCTTCATCCATCACTTACTCATGGAAAGAGAGCCATGAAAGAAGACTTATGCTACAAAGAAAGTAAAGCCAAGATCGAAAAGGACATGTGGGGGAAGCTCTACCAATCCGGGTGGTAATTATGAAGATCATATGGTAAGACTTTTCCCTACCCATATTAAATTTAGTCATAAGGGGCAAAAAAAGAAATTTGAGCAATTACTTTCTAGAAAAATTATGCCAAATAAATATATGAGTGCAATAGGTTTATTGGATGAAGTGAAAATGTATATCTCTAGAATGGGTTGGGAAGCATTTATCTTGTTATAATATCCAACTTATGTTAGGCCTACCTGTGAATTTCTATCTTCATTCCATTTTGATGAACAATCATTAATGATGACTTTTAGATTGGGAAATAAAGAATATAGTATGGGTTTGTTTGAGTTAAATGATGTGTTTCACTTCCTTGCAAATCAAGATGCTATGGTTGAATATGATAGGCATGCATTTTGGAATGAGCTTACGGGGCAAAGAAGTGGATTTTATGAGGCTAGGGTAGTGAACGAATCTAGAATTCGATCACCGGCTCTACATTATTTACATAGGTTGATGGCACACTCATTATTCCCTAGGCAGGATGGTGATTTTGTAGTAACCACAAATGAGTTGGCCATTTTGTATTGCATGTGTAATAATATAAAATTAGATTTGTGTCATACAATCGCACTCAAGTTGAAGGATGTAGCCACCAAAACGGTTGGGGAAATAAAAATTGGTGGATTGGTTATTAACATAGCTTTTTATGTTAGTTTTGATGCTGATAACATACCATTTGAAAAGCTCAAGGGACATTCTTTGATTGATCTTTCGATGATGGAAGCCATTGGTATGGTTACAAGGGAGGGACTCGAACGTTACAATCTTGTTAATGCACCACCACTACAAGAAATGGATGAAGAGGAGGGAAATGCTGACATACATGATGTAATATGAAGAATGGATGATTTAGAGTTACAAGTGGGAGTGATTGATTCAAATGTTGGAGAGCTAACTTCATTGGCACATGGGATGAACACCAATATAGCTAATATGCGTCAAGACATCAATATGATCAATCACAACTTGATGGCTTATTTCCAATCACAAAACTTCTATCCACCTCCTTATCCTTCACAAGACCCAGGGCATAATAATTAAAGCTTTGAAGAAGAGTAGTTAAGTGTCATGTGTTAGGTTATTTATTTTATCTTGTATTTTATTTTTCGTTCAAGTAATGTATGTTTTGTGATTTGGTTATTATTGTAATTATGTAATGTTATTGAATTCATTATACTAAATGTGTTTTTGTTTCAATTCCAATGCTTTCATACTTAATTTTTACAAATTTTTCTCATTTGTAGGTGTTAGGCATACCCATATGCATTGGTATGTCAACCTGCCCTGTTTTATGCCAAAGCAGGCACGCCCATGCGCATGGGCATGCGAGCGCAATGTTGCACCAGGTGCAAGGCAGGCATGCCCATGTGCATGGGTGTGCGACCTGCTCTTGTGTATACCCGAATTTAGCCAAATTTTTATGCAATACGGACATTGCAAAATTTAAGTATGGGGGAGGAAAAATAAATTTTTTTAATTTAATTTTGTTATTTTTCATTTATTTTTAGGATTATTTTGAAGTGTTTTTAGTTTTTAGGATTTTAATTTACATGTCCTTTTTTTTATTAGGATAGTGAGTTAGTTTTTATCTTTCAATAAAATTTATCTTTTCACATAGGATTAGGAGATTAGTTGTGTAGTCCTTGTAAACTTCTAATTTTTAGGCACAAGATTGTTTTAATTATCAGAACTTCTACATTCTCTACACTTTTCTTTTAATAATATTCTCTGCATCTTTATTCTCTGCAATACCTAATGAGTTCAAATAGCATGTCTAGCAATAGCCGAAGGTCCAATGTAAAAGGAAAGGCACCAATAGAGATAAGACCTAAGCCAACGGATCTCAAAGATAAATATGATACCTTTTTCCCTATTTTCTCAAATGAAAAAGGTACTGTTCTCTTTGCAAAAGAAATATATGCATGCCTAAATACTTTGATGATCAAATCTTGAAAGATATTAGAATGCATGATTTTGGAAATGTTTTATACAAAAGGCTAGGCTGGTTTAAGTTGAAAACAGTGAAATATGATGTGTTTCCTAAATTGACCATTGAATTCTACACTACTTTAAAAATCAAAGATGAAGAGCAGAGAATTTTTACATGTAGATTCTTTAGAAAATAATATTAGTTTGATTATGATCTCATGACTGAAATTTTTTATTTTTCTGAGCGAGGTATTTGTCAACCTCCTTCTGAATTTGACATGATTGGGTTTTGGGCTGAAATTACAAAAGGGGATAGAATAATTCATGGAGATACTATAGTTAGTGGTCTAAATAGTCACTCATATTTGCTGATGCACAAATTCATAGCACATACCATCTTTGGTAGGAATGATAGCATTAAGGTTATGCCTGACGAATTATTCTTAATGTGGTGTATGTCTACTAACCGTAGGGTGAATAGTGCATATCTTGTATTTTGTTCTATGTGGCGTGTTGTGCAGGGATGAAAAATATTGATGTCTATGGGCCACATTATCACGGGCCTGGCCATACACTTTGTACCAAGGAAACTCGCCCTTTTTACACCATTAGAATGTGAGGTCTTTGATGAGGATTTTCTAGTTAGAGCTGAGATCATCACAGATTTCGGAAGGCTAGAAGAGGCAGACAATAGAAGATGCTATCAGCTGCGTCAAACCACCTTAAAATATAGAGATGTTCCTCTACCTAAGGTGGTAGAAAATTTTGATGACGTCAGTGAAGAGGAGGAAGAAGATGTCAAACCTCAATTAGCTCACGAGAATGCAAGAGTGAATAATAAGGAGGGTAAGACCAAAGCAAAGAAAAAGAATAGAGCAGCAAAAAGGAAGAGATTTGAGGAAAGTATTGAGAGAATCGAAAAAAAGATAGAGGATGCGGCAAATTGAACTGATCAAAGGCTTGGTCACATGATAATGGATGTGATCACCAAATTTGAAGTTTATGAGACCCTACAAGATGCAAGGATGGACAATCTGATGGCTGAAGTAAAGGAGTTGAAACAATTAATCTCTCAAAGCAAAGGAACTAAAGCATCGACGGAGCCATCTGTTGAGATTATAGTTCCAGAGACTTCATCTTCGAATGCATCTGACTAGGGAAGTTTTCTTTCCCTTTTATTTTTTTATTTTTGTTTTTATTTTGTGTTTTATATTTTAGTTTGTTGTTGCATTAATAAAAGACCTTTCACTTGAGTTTTTGAGCTTGTTTTTACTAAGAGTTAGTATTATTAGGTTTGTTTTTCTTGAGTAAGTGTTTTAATCTTCTTTTAATACTTAGTTTGGATTGTTAAGTTAGAGGAATAACTTGTGATTAAGAACTTTTAAATTTTAATGAACTTAATGCTTACTCCTTCATTGAGTGATTGAAATAGTGTGCTTGATAGTTGAGAAAGGTGTTTGTAGGAATTTAAATATTTTATGTAGTTCATATATGCATAGGCACTATATCTAAAGTAAATAAATAAGTTCTTTAAGCAAGATGGAGCGTAAAACACACTCGTACATGTACTCTAATGCTCTATAAAGGGTATGAGTATGCAAAGGACTTTATTAAGGTATTTACATTGAGTAATATGGAAATGTGGGGGATACTATAATAGGGAAATTCTAAGGAATAGATTATGTGCCTTTTAAGTGTTATTAATGAAAGAACTACTTGAGTGTTGGTGTTCCATGCCTACTTTCATTTTTCTTGGTTGTTAATCATGTTGTTTTATAAATTCAACGAGGGAGTTTGCTTTTCACTTGGTAATTATTATATTCTTGGTTATGAGTTATTGCTTTAATTTTCAATTTTAAACTTTGTATTAAGGGGAGATTAGGATGGTTCCTCAAGTTAAAAACTATTCATAATGTTGGTTCTTTGTATAAATAGGTTGTTCTCTTATTTTTGCTTGGGGATAAGCAAAGGCTCAAGTGTGGGGGAATTTGATGAGTGTGAAATATGCATATGTTGAGCACTCTATTTTATTGCATATTAAGTTTAGAAATGCATTGTTTAGTTAGTTTTTAGTTAATTTATTTAGTTTTGTTATTTTATTTTAATATAGGTGCTTTTATGTTAAATAGGTAATTTTTGTTTAGGTTTTGGTTGTAGGATGCATTTGGGAGGAGATGGAGATAGTGCTTGAAGATAAAGATAAGATTGAAGCTTAAAGTTGGAAGGTTATCCTTGCATCAGGGCACATGGCCATGAACACGCCCATATGTAGAGTTGCATGCCTATGTGCTTGCCCATGCTTGAATTAAAGAAGAGCAAGTTATAGAGCACATGCCCATGTGCATGCCCATGTGCCAGTTACACGCCCATGTGCACGGCCATACCTGATTCCAAGATTTCAGAGTTATTTTGATGCATGGGCATGTCTAATTGTTACTTACCCATGCAGGATGATGTGGCAACCAATCAAAAGTGGATTTTAAGCTGGAGTTTGGATAGATAAAAGTTCATCTTTTAATCCTATGTTTAGATAGAGTTTGGGAGAGTTTAAATGACCTTTTTCATTAGGAAACTAGTTCTTTTAAATTGAACAATCTATTTTTCATTAGGGAGTTCCTAGTTTTTTTAGTTTTAGTTCTAGTTTTAGTTTTCTATTCTCTTTGTTTTCAGAATACCTTTTCATTTTGTTTGCTTAGTTCATAGTAGAGGAGATACTTGGCTTGAAGTTAAAAGAGCAAAGCTTCCTTACATCATTTGAAAGGGGGTTTTTCTTATATCACTCTTTTATTTAATTGTTATTATGCTTAGAATGGTTTTCATTTCTTCTTTATTTTCTTTTATTCTTAACATGAGTAGCTAGATCCTTTCTACGGTTCTTATTCTGAATTGACCATGTACTTATTATGATTTATGTTAGGTTGCTAGATCTAATTCATTAGTTATTGTTGTGCTTAATGTCGTTTTAGGACTGATCACCCTAAGACTGAATTGACACTATAGGTTTAAGCGAGAGATATGTTCTATAGGATTAGGCAATGACTGGTTGATTGTTTAGTTAGTTAAGAGATAATTAAGTGGATTAATATTGATTAGAGGTTGTGATTTAAAATTGGAATTAAAAGGCATTAGGTTGGTGAGAGCCATAAACTTAGTGTTAATTAATCCCCAGTTAATTATAGATTTATCTGAGAGGAAAACCTATAGTTTCTAAGATCCCTTCAAAATGAATTAGAAATAGTTAAACCTAATTGGTCAATCAATCCTTGGAAATGGTCCAATTGAGAATAAGAATCCTAGTTTTTAATATTTGTTTGAATTTGAGTTTTCCTTTAGTTTGATTTGGTTTCAGTTTTTAAAGAATCTAAACTCTATTTCAGTGTCTAAACAAATGAATATAGTTAGTATTTTAGTATTCAATTTATAATCTTTGTGGGACGATATCTTATTTACTATTTGATACGATTCTGTGCACTTGTGAATTTATACACATCACATAATTATACGGCATTCACCTATCTTGTAAATTATTTAGTTCAAATCAATATTTAAGGTAACAAATTCATGAATATTAGTAGTTTCTAACTTCCCAGTTGTTCATGTATGTTATTCTAATTTTTAGTTCAAGTTTACACCTCAAATTCTTCAATTTCAGATAATTTAGGGAATAGAAGGGACTATAGAGGCACCTCCTCTATACAGAGGTGCCGCCACATTAAAGTAGAGGTATCGCCTGCTGTTAGAGGTGGTGCCCTTTCATCTCTTAATGAGGTGCTGCCTGATCCAGGCACAAATACTATAACTAAAACAACCAAAAATTCAAATCTAACCCACATATATCATCACCAAAAACTAAATGTGTTATTCATTTGCACAAATTCACTATCAGGTAACATAAATTCCTCAGAATGAACCCTAGATCTATATTTAAAATCTATGCCTCTTTATGAAATAAAAATCAAAGTATTTAACTAAAAAAAACATTAATGATTATTGAATTAAAGGCCACTCACCGATTCTGATGATCAACTTGAGAAATCTTTAAAGAAATCGCAACCCAATCTACAATAACTCGAGCTCTCCTTTCTCTTATACCCTTATTCTCCTTCTTTTCTCTCTTCTTCTTCTTCTTCTTCCTCTCTACCCATACTTTTCTCTATAGAAACCAACAACTCTCTAATTTTTTTTCCACTTTAGTCCTTATTCTTCCTTTTCTTTATCTCTAAATCCTCCTACTCTCAATTCTTTCAATTACATCCTTGATTCCATTCAATTCAATCCAAAACTCTATTTCTTTCTCCCAATTATACTTTAATTAGTTTCTTAACAAAATAATAATAATTAACTCCTAATAACATCAATTTAATATAAGTAAATAAAATTCTTTATTATTATTTAATTACATATAAATATCCTTCAAGGACACAGATGTTACAATTTTTTCCTCCTAAAAGAAATTTTGTCCTTAAAATTTGTACAAATTCCTACTTAATTACAAAAGGTTTGGATATTTCTGCTTAATATCCTCTTCTCGCTCCCAAGTAGCTTCCTCTTGGGAATGATTTCTCTATAGCACTTTGACTAACAAAATAACCTTATTTCTTAACAGTTTCAGTTCCTTAGACAAAATTGCTACAGGTGCTTCTTCATAAATCAAATTCTCTTTTAATTCAATAGGCTTCTCCTTCAAAATATGTGTGGGATCACTTCTATATCTCTTTAACATGGACACATGAAACACATTATGTACTCCTTCAAGATTTAGTGGCAAAGCTAAACGATAAGCCACTGGTCCAACTCGTTTAATAATCTCATATGGTCCTATAAACTTGGGACCCAATTTCCCCTGCTTACCAAATCTTATCATACCTTTCCAGGGAGATATTTTCAAAAACACTTTATCACCCATATTAAATTCAATATAACTCTCTTAAGATTTACATAACTTCTTTGCCTATCCTGAGCTACCTTGAGATTGGCCCTAATTGTTTGAATAATATCAGTTGTTAATTGAACTAACTCGGGACCCAATAGCTTCCTTTCTCCCACTTCTTTCCAACAAATGGGAGTTCTAAATCTCCATCCATATAAAGCTGATAAGTGTGAAAAATGTCCTATTTTAAACACTTCATTTTATTTATTTTAGATTTATTTAGTTGCATATTTATTTGATTTTTAGATAATGTAGTTGATTTAGTAAATTTGTTTAGTTATTAGGATTTATTTAATTTTTGTTTTGAATAAGATATTGTTTATTTAATTTATAGATATAGGATGCATTGGAGGGAGTTGGAGAGATTTGATCAAGAAAAGATAAGATTTGGGTGGAGGCACATATCAAAAAGTAGAGTTTTCCTACAGCATGAATTGCACAGCCGTGTGCCATCATTTCACAATCATGCCTGACTCTGAGTAAAGCAGTTTAACCTAGTGCACGACCATGTGCCTTTCTTGCACAGCTGTGTGCCTTTCTTGCACAGCCGTGCCTGATTATGAACATTTTAGCACAAACTTAGTGCATGGTCATGCAACTTTCTTACACAGCCGTGCTTGATGTGGTGACAACTTATAAAGAGTGGATTTGAAGCTGACGATTGGAGAAGATAAAGCTTACCTTTTAAGTTGCAAATGAGATTAGATTAGAAGCTTTCTAATAACCTTAAGAGATAGGGAGCTAGGGCTATAAATAGGAGCCTTTGAAGATCATTTTAATATCTTTTATCTTTTGATCTTTGGTCAATTTTAGAATTCTCAAAACAATTTTTATTTTGTTAGTTTTGTTTTTACTTATATTAGATGGTAGATTTACGTTGAAGTTGTGAAGGACATGAGCTTCCATTGCAAGCTTATTAAGCAACTGAATGGGGTTTTCGTTGTCAACTCTTTTTATTTAAATAATGATTAGATTTGTTTCAATACTTCATTATTTCCTTTCTCTTTTAATTTGAGTAGTTAAATTCCTTTTTAGGGTTCTTATTTCAATTTAGCCATGTGCATATTATGATTAAATTCTAAGTTTTTAATCTTGATTCATTGATTGTTGTTGATCTTAATGTCATCTTAGGATTGATCACCCTTAGATTGAATTCACACTTTAGAACTTAATTGATTGGATTTAAACAATAACCTATTAGTTGCTTATTTAGTTAAGAGACATTTCGGTAACTAATATTGATTAAAAGCTGTGCTTAAAATTAGGTTTAAGAAACACTTAGTTAGTGAGAGCTATAAAACTTAGTGTTAATTGTATTCAATTAATTATAGGTTTATCTAAGAGGAAAATATATATTTTAAAATATGCTTTGAAAATGAATTAAGATTAGGTTAGACTTATTTGTTTAATCTATTTTAAGAAATGGCTGAATTGAGAATGAGAACCCTAACCTTTAATTTGATTGATTTTGTTTTAAGTTTCAAACTAAAATTCGGTGTTTAAACAAACAAATACATTTAGTATTTCAATATTCAATTTACAATCTCTGTGGGATAATATCTTAATTTATTACTTGTAATGATTCCGTACGCTTGCGGATTCACACACGTCAAGTTTTTTGTGCCATTGCCAAGGATTGGCAAAATTGATATTGTTAAGAAAATTATGTTGTTTGATTTAGACTTTATTTTTAATTTTGTTTTTATTTATGGTATTGTAGGAATTTTTTTGTCAGTGTATGCGCACAATATGAAGTGCAAGCAAATAAGGACTTTTGTTAATACCACTAGACTTTGAACTTGAGAAGATAGTTCGTCAAAGGAGGAAGCAACAACCAAACAAAAGGATCG
>CATIWO010093840.1:0-12322 GCA_949673435.1 Macaranga tanarius | reverse complement strand
ATCTGGAAGTGTTACGGTATGGGTCATTAGGTTATCTTGTTCCTCGAAGCTTAGACGAGGAAGACAAACTGTTACACCGAAGTTTACTGATGTAGAGGACTTTAGGAACCTAAGTATCTAACCTGATAAAGCAAGAGTTTCTCGACTTTGTCCCAATAACAGTTCGGAAACAAAGTTGGGAAAATTTCCCAACTGAGTTTTCGCCTATCTATATATTTATATACCGTTTGGAGCCATTGTTGGTCAGATATAGCTGCCGTTGTAGCAAGCCGATACTTGATATATTATTTCTCGCTCGCTCGCTACCTCAAATGCAGCCTCTCCTCCTCTTTTTGGGCTACGGAGAGGCTAGCTTGGAGTGCGCTCTCTCTCTCTAACAAACAAAACAAAGAAAATATGAAAAATAAAAGTCAATAAATAGTGAATGAACTGAAAATAAAACATAACACGAATTAAATATGGTATATAAAAATATAATCTTACATATTAAAAAAGGTTACTTTCTAATAGTTTCATATTTTCTCACTTTGATTTTTGTCAATCTTTTTATAATATTTTAGTATTATTTGAATTTTTGGTCTAACCCATTAGTTGTATTCAAAGTCTAGTATACTTTGACTAATCTGGTTTGATTCAGACAAAACCTTAAGGATGATAAAGTCTTCTAACAACTAAATTACCGCAACTGTTTTTTGACGTTTTCCCTCAATTAGAATCATTACCTGCATGGTTGAATTTTTTGGCCATTGAATTCAAGTAGTCGAAGCATTTTCCATCAAAAGTGTGAATTAGAGCAGCAGCAGTTGTAGAAGGTGAATTGAAAAGTGATCCATTGTCCCTTTGATATTTCAATATCTCTTTCCAGTGATGTGATCCCATTAAACCTTCTGCAACATATGCAAATTGCTTTGCCTTACCCTCGAAACTATAGTAGAGCAGATAAAGAGCTCAGTTTTTATATTGATTACATAACTTATAAAAAAACTAATCTAAATTAGTAAACATAGACATTTTTATATGCTGATGATGTGTCATATATATAATTAATAGTTAAGTTTGTCACACATAAATATATATCACATAACTCCACCTATAGATAAAGTAACGAGACTCTTGCCCCATGGAGCAGGAGATCTCAGGTTCAAAACTTCTCCACACCCCCTTAGTATCACACAAGGTCCTACATAGACCAATTGAGCCCTACATATTAGTATAGTGTGGTGGTCCACTTGGAATATATATATATAATCTAATTAAGTATAAAACGTGCAAAATCCATTAGTAAAGAGACAATGTGCTTGCTGTAAATTGGCAAAATGGTTGGGTTTTGGGGTTTATAGCATGTAGTAGTGCCTTGTCCAGTCGCAATTGCCTGGATAAGTATACTGCTACAGTAAGTCTAAAAGATAAAAAAAATTGGCAAAATGGTGATATAAAAAGATACCTAAAATCAAAATCTGGCTTGAGAAGCATTGCATCAAGTGGAGATTGCTTTAAAGGAAGGCATAACCCCAAATCTCTGGCATACTGAATCATACCAGGAAATATTATATCAAACCCAACTGGAGAATGCTGACGCTTGTCAGTGGCAGCCCATATGTTAGACATGATAAAGTCCAGACCTAGTAGCAAACATGATTCAAAATAAGTAAATTTCTTGTTACTTGTACACCACAATTTTTGTTATAAGTCATTAAATTCTCTTTTACCATTAATATTAAACTCTTTCTATTTATAATTTACTATATATTCAAATAGATTTTCTGATTTAGAATTTCACAATTTTAGTTGACAAATTAAATTTAAATTTGAAACTAAATTTATTATCGTTATTATCATAATCATTATCATCATCATGATTTTTAATAATTAAATAATAAATACATAATTTTAAATGTAAGGGAAACGTAGAATATATGATAAAACAAAGGAACAAATAGTAATTACACATTGTATTTAAGAAAAAAATGTGCACCTTTATCTACAAGTTGTTGGGAAGCATTCCATTTGTGGAGAGCTAGTACACAAGCCAAAGTGGAAGTGAGGGAGTCTTTAATGAGCAATGGATGGGTTGGCTCTAGAGCCCATGAGCCATCAGGTTGTTGATTCTCCAAAACCCAATGTAAATAGTTTGAAAATTGAGGCTCCTTCCTAGAATTTAATGCAGGCACCATAGCAACCCATGCTGTGTCATATGCAGAAACAGAGAGCTCTATTTTGTTGAACATTTCCCTGAATCTTTCAATTTGCCCTTCTCTATTCTGTGGCAACCGATATAAAAATTTATGTTAAATATGTAGAAGCGTCATCAGTCTTGAGAGTGTTGACCTATAAATGGAATGTTAAACTTATATAAAATAAAATCAATTAACTAAACACTTTACTAGATGTATAGTAGGGCTGAGCAAGGACGGAGAAAATACCTAGTCGTACTAAAATTTTAAGTTAAATTGGATTAAAACCGTAGCAAACCAAATCGAATCTAAGGAGATGAATACTATTGATACGGTTCTAGATCTTTTGTATATCCCCGAACCGAGAACCAAATCTAGTACTGATTTTTTTTTTTTTATTATTATTATTATTACATTTTTGGACGAAGAAGGGCATTTATTTTTTATGTATTGATAGAAATAACCTTATGATATATTCAAAATTTATTTGGATGACTAAAGATCAATTATATGATTATATAAACTGAAATTTGAATTTAAACCAAATTCTCAACAGTTTTAAATATTTAAAATTCTAAAATTTCAAATAACTAAATTAATTATCATATTTAAAATTCAATCAGTATATGAAATTATAATTATATGGAGATAAGATTATGAGTTCTACACAAACACACAGTGTATAGAGTTATAAAGGTCTATCAACAAATATCTCTTCATGTTTCTCATTGCTTCCTCTCTGTCATTCCTTCTTTTTCTCTGTCCCTCTCTTTTGTAAGTTTCATTTGTCCATGGTTTTATTTACTTAGCAATTTAACTTATCAATTTTGAAATTATTTTAAGCTTATGTAGTTAAATTATTTCAATTAAGTTACCAAGTTTAGGATTAAAAATTACAAAATGACGAAGAATAAACTGACAGTGTTTATAATTAAAGACAATATAATCTGCATAAAATTTAGATGTGTCTATCATTTTACTAAAATTTTATTTAATGTTTGAAGCATAATATATATATATATATATATATATATATATATATATATATATATATATAGTATTTTACTGACTAGGTTTGCAATTTATTTTAGTTTATCAAATCTCAAAATTCTATTTTGAATTTATAGATATTTTTTTGTCATTATATTTTATTTACATAAAAAAAGTTATACCTAAATATTTATAGAATTATTTTTACATGTTATGGTGAATCTATCATTTTTTTACTTAATTATGATCATTATCTATTAAAATAAGAAATAAACCCAAATGATCATAAAAACTATTATTGAAAAAAAAAAAAATGATGTCATTTTGGACTAGATTGAATTTTGATCTAAGAAAAATAATTAATAGCAACTTTAAATTTAAATAGAATTGATAATAGAAAAATAATTAATACCAGGTGCAAGCCTTGGATAACATTATTGAGGTGTACCTCATCATCAAGGCACACCTTTTTAGTATTTTAGACTTTTAGTATAGGATTGTTTCTTTTACCTTTCTTCTAACTGTTTCATTTTTTTTTAATATTCGAATCACTGACATTGATCTGAAGATTCCAACATGGTCGGAATATTTAAAAGTAGGTCGATTGTTTACATTCTCTTATTTATTGCTATTTAAAATATGAATATGAGACTTAATGAATTAACATTAACAAAATTCAGTTTAAAAGAAAATCATTCATAAGATTAAATATACACGAAACATGTAGGCATATATTAAGTGCGAGAAGAAGACGTATGAAGTAAGTTAAGTGAGTTAAATTAGAGGTATTGTGGTTGAAATAAGTTAAGTGAGTTTAATTTAAATTAATTTTAGATTTGTAAAAACTATCAATGTATGTAGATTTGAATTGAATTTAGTGACATTGTTGAATCAGACTAAATTGAAACATAATTATTGTGTTCAAAATATTTTAAGTTGGAATTAACTTTTGGTAAAAAAATCAACTTTTTGTTTGATTGTTCAAATTTATTCATTACTTTTAAACTGCTTAATTTTAATGAAATTGATTGATCTTAAGGAATTCGATAAATTGCGATAGTCATTTTTTTTGGAGAGAAAATGCGATGATTAAAAATACATCTTATCATTTTTTATTACAGTTGTGATTGTGTATAGAAGTGTAGTTGTTTTATTGTAGAATTGACCATATTTTATTAGGGAAATATCTATATTTTAGGGGAGGTTCTGTCAAATTTTCGGTAGAATTCTCGTAATTTGTTTGTTTAGTCTTTATAGGTGGTTTGATTCTTTTCTAGAATTATAGACGTTAGGTTCTACGTTCTTATCTTATTTTATTATTCTTAATTATAGATTTTTCTCGAGGAGAGCTACTGTATCGGGGCCCAATTACGACTGCACGTCAGTGAGGTATGTTAATATCACTCGTACGTTACGAATAGCCTATATATATATATATATATGTTTATATTATTGTGACAAGCATGCACTATTGATATTAATTGTAATTCTTTTAGATATGTAGGATGCATGAAGGTAATATGCAATTTATGTGATTTAAATTTTAAAAACAATCACGCAATTGGAATTATTCAACATTTTATTTAGTTGCAATTTATGTGTATATGTTTGCAAATCAGCACATTTATGTATATTAATTATTTATTAGTTACTTGACATTTGCTATGACCATGTTAAATAGCCTTAGTTAGCCGTAGAATACCCGTCCAGTGCACTCAACAATGAGTACATTGGATTGTCCGAGTGGATAGTTTGTATAAGTGATGTTAACATTATCAATCATGTGCAAAACTTATGCATACAGTATAGATATGTTCGACTTCTTTTTGGCAATTATTCTCTAAGTGCATATCATAGTATATGTCATGCAAAGCCAATGCATACTATGCTTCATTTGGCTTTGCTTGGTATATAGTACGAATAGTGCATTTGGAGAATGACGCCGGAAGGCTGACAAATTTTCTATATACTGCACACGTGATCGAATGTTAGCGCCACTTATACAAATGGATTAGGGCTAAACCTTTACAAGCCTGTTTACTTAAAAATACTTTCACACATCTAGGTTCCCCATCTCTATACTAACTAACGTCAACCTTAATTGCTGATAAATGAACCTTCAGCTGTACACAGATATGAGACAGGATCGGTTATGGATGTATGAAGGAAGAGTTATCAATGGGTTGTTATCCTCAGAGTTTATTGAAAATGTTGAACAGTTTATTGGCTTTGCAACTTTACATCCCGAGTGCATGAGTGGGGGTAAAATTAAGTGTCATTGCAAGAAGTTCAAGTGTAGAAATCAATGTTTCCATGACCTTGACATTGTGCAGCTCCACATTTTAAAGAACGGGTTTTTGGCTGATTACTGGAATTGGATATGTCACGGTGAGCAGAGAATGGCAGTTAAACATGACACTTTTGTCAATACTTCCCCCCCCCCCCGCCATCTTACCAGGCTGATGATGAGAACTATTGTTCATACTAGAGAATGGTTGTTGATGCTGCTGGTCCAGCTTTTAATCCATCCATCTCAGATGAGCAACCAAACCCAGAAGCGTAAAAGTTTTATGACATGATGCGTGCAATTGAAAAAGAATTATGGCCGGGGAATAGAAGACATTCTCAATTATCTGCAGCTGTAAGAATGTTAGAGCTAAAATGTACGCATCAATTTTCAGAGAGTGCGTATAACAATTTTAGCGAATTCCTTTAAGAAGTCCTCTTTGACGATAATTTGATGCCAAAAGACTTTTACATCATTAAGAAGTTAGTTCAGGGTTTGAGTTTACCTGTAGAAGTGATATATTATTGTTTTAACAATTGCTGATAGGCTTAATTGTAAGTTATGTGGACATGATAGGTATAAGCCTAATAGACGGGGATCATCGAAGAGGAAAGTAAATGTTCCGTACAAGAAAATGCATTACTTCCCCCTAACACCTAGGCTCCAAATAATTTATGCCTTTAGTGCAACGACTAATGAGATGCGATGGCATGCGGAGCATGAGATGGAATATGGTAAGATGTCACACCCGTCCGATGCACTAGCTTGGAAACTGTTAATGGCTATAGGTTTCACATCGAATCCTATGGCACTGATCGAGCAATAATGAATAACAGTGCTTGCATTAAAGGATCTAATTACATTATTATGGAGAGTGATTATTATGGAATATTAACTGAAATTATTGAGCTTGAATATCTAGCATTGCCAATGAAATGAACGGTGTTATTCAAGTGTGATTAGTTCGACCTGACACCAAATAGTGGAACAATGGTGCATAAAGCTTACAAATTGGTTGACATAAACCATAGACGCCGGTTTAATAAGTATGAACCATTTATTTTAGTTGCTCAGGCTGCTCAAGTCTATTATTACCCTTATCCCAGCAAGAAGAGAGATAGAGTCAATTGGTGGGCAGTTTCAAAAGTTAAGCCAGGATCACTAATTGAAATGCCAGAGAGTTCAAAATCTTCAAGTGTTGTTCCTCCATTTCAAGATAATGACATATCAGACGTAAGAGTTGATGTTCATATTACAGATGATCAAGCAAATTTGGTTGACCTAAGTGGCCAAGAGGAGGATGTAGATGAAGAAGAGAATGAAGAAAAAGATTTTGAGTATGAAACATCATCAGAAGATGGAGATGATTGTAATTTGATGTTAAAGTTATGTACTAAAAAAGATGTTGGAAAAATAATAAATGTATTTATGTTAATCTTATGCATATGTCCATTGTATATTATTAATTTCGTTGCATTAACATTGGAATATATGTTATATAATTTTTTTAATATTTTATTATCTAACTTTAGATTATATTTTTTTAGATATAAGGCATCCTGGACGAGGTCAAGCAAGTAGAGAGACAGCTGCCAGAGGTCGCACTGGAGGATGGGGAGATCCTCAGCATAGTTTACCATCTGCTGCCACTGCAGCGTCTTCATCTAGTGTTGTGGCACCCTCAGCTTCATTTGCACATCCCCCACAGGAGCATTACCCATCACAGGAAGAGAAACTAAATCAGCCGAAGGAAGAAGTAGAGCCACCTCCAACTGGGGATCGCACTGTTGTAGAACTTGATAGACAATGGTATAATTTATATTAAAGTAGACGAATCAAGTGTATTGATGTGATATTAATTGCAATGGTATAGACCATTTTTTTTTAATTGTGTAAACATTATTAAAAATGAAAGTATTAAGACAAGTTTATGAACTTGTGAATATTTTTATGTTTGCTACAATAACTAAAGGTTTAGTTGTTATTTTTCTCTGAATAGTGCATGTAAATGGTATCATGTGTATAATATTATTTTATGTTGTAATATAAATGCAGGAATCGATTACTGCCAAGCGGCAGAGTTTCGAGGATTTCCACACAGATTTTTAAGCGATGTTGGTACATAGAGGGGTTGCAGTGGGCAGCACTTAATCAGGATCAGATTGACATCTACTGGGAGGAGTTTAAGGTGAAGAATGTTTTTTAATATCTAAGATTGTAATCAAATTTTTATTATTTCATTTGAACATTGATATAAAGATAGTGAGATCATGTATTAAAATGTAAATGTACCTTGCTTTGAGTCCAAAAATTTTTCAGGTAGGAGGCTACTGACGAGCAGATAAAGGCAATGTGGGCACAACACGTAGCAAGTCAGTATAAAGATAATTTGTCCACATACAGAAGGTCAAACAAACAACATGGGTAGATATCCGATGCTGTGTGGAGAGCTTGGCAAGAAAAATGGGTGCAGTAAAATTACATTGAAAAACATAGCAAAGCAAGTAAAAATCAGTTATCTGAAAAAGCCGGTCTAAGTACAGGTCCTTCTAAGCACACTGAAGGGTCTAGATCTATGCTTGAACATGAGCGAGCTATGGTACATACAAAATATTAAATGTCAAAAATTATATGCAAGAAATAGCTAATTAATAGTTGTCCAATAATGCATGCCATTGTGAACTATATTAATATATTAAGCTTCATTATTTCATTATATTCTTCATTTATGTTTATAATAATATAATATATTATTCATTTGTTAAAACTATAAATAATATGCAGACTGAGTAAAATGGGGAGCGACCAAGAGGACATAAATTATTCAAGGCCACCCACACGAGCAAGTCAGATAGAAGCAAATTTATTGATAAGAGACCAGAGACTATTAATGTAAGTTCAAAAATATTTTTCCTGAGTTTTGTATCATGTTCAGTATCCATAAATAAATAATGTACTTATGTAAGTAGTTTGTGCACATATTATATAATATGATAATGTATTTAGTTTTTGTCATTTGATTTAGGCGTGTTTCGAAGAGATGGTAGCTGCAGCTTCACAACCAGCAGAGGAGGGAGAAGAGGCACCTAAAATTGATGAGAACCAGATTTTCCTTTAAGCAGCTGAAGGAAAATAAAAATGACGAGTATACGGTGTTGGATCTTCAGTGTCGACTTACTATACGAGCAGTTCTCGTACTACCGGTGTGACATCCTCGATGTAGGAGTTGTTTCCTTCTCAGGCCACTTTTGATGATGTGGTTGAGAGGTCTGTGCAGAGTAGATTAGATGTTGTTTGCTCTGAGCTTCACAGTGAGTATGATCAGCAGCGCTCTGAGCTTCACTGTGAGTATAATCAGTAGGTTGGCGATATCTGGTGAGAGCTAGAGACTTTGACGAGGTGGGCATACAGTTTTGGTATGCGACCTCCTGTACCTCCACACTCATCTCCATCTCCAGCTTCACACACAGCTCCTTCAGATGCTGAGGGTGATTTTGGTCCAGATCATACCACAAATTTTGACCAATAGGTTTTAATACTGTTTATGTAACACATGTTACAATTTGTTTATAAATTGTACATTTTTCATATAATATTACTTTATTATCATGTTAAATTTGTGTTACAAATGTATTTATGTATGTTTTTTAATACAATTATTTTATTTCTATTTAAATTATAATGAATGTTTATACAATTTACAACAGGTGCAATCATATAAAAAATTTAATAATTATAGGTGAATAACCAAAAAAAAAAAACTATTAAAATTAGCGATGGAAACAGAAATCCGTCGCTAATTTTAATTTTGTAATTACCGATGGACACTATTCCGTTGCTAAATAACGATGAAAAATCCGTCTGTAATTGCAATATTACCGACGGAAATTATCCGTCGCTATCCGACGGATAATTTCCGTCGGTAAAGAAAAAAACCCGTCAGTAACATCCGACTAATTTTTCAGACGACTGGACCTTTGACCGACGACGAAATAAGAAATTAACAACGGTATTTCCGTCGCTAATTTACTGACGGACATTCAAAATCCGTCGGTAATAATTAGCGATGTATGTTGTGCCGACGGATTAGTATCTGTCGGTAATCGGCATTACCGACATATTTTATTGATTTAGCGATGGATTTTTCCGTCGCTAAATCGGTTTTTTTCTAGTAGTGTTATGTAAACTATAGATTTTTAGTATTAAAAATGTTTAAATTCTCGAATATCCATTTTGGGCCATACCGTATCGAATTGTTTCAAAAGAACTAAATCTTAGAACCAAACCATATTTAAAAAAAATGGGATGGTACAGTTATGATTTTTGTTATGTAAAACCCTAGTTCAAGGTAGAAGATGATAGGCAATTTTGTCAAAGTAAGGTTATCTATGTCTTTCACTTAACTTAGCACATGTGGCACCTACATGGTAGATGACTAGGATAGAAGTGTAGCCCATTTGATCTAATTAAGCATAAAATCAATATCAAATCGGCCGGAGACACTAAATTAATATATTTTTTTCGTTAAAAAAGTTTAGACACTTAATTACAAAAAAAATATTAAATACTAAATAAAAAATATTGAAAAGTTCAAACATCAAATTTTAATTTTTTCTTTATTTTAAATTTTTTAAAATTTAATATAGTTCCTGAGATTTTGAATGTCCAAATTTTTCCGACTTGTAATCACTCCTAATGTATAGTGTAGATACTAAACAAATACACATAATGTCTAATATATTTGTCTCTAAAAACTACACTATTTAAAATTTATGTCATTAAAATGTGAATTTATATTTTTTATTTGAATTTGAGAATACTTTTGGTGGCTAGTTAATGAAATTAGTTACTCCAACAAATATTGTAGGGACGCGATTTGGATCAGAAATTAATTTACCTTTTCTTTAGGTAAATTAAATTTTTTTTTAAACAGTAAGTTTTTTAATAAGAAAAATTAATAAGATGAACCAATCATAAAGAAAAGTGTTAAAAAAAAATTATCCGAGTGTTATTAACATTTTTTATTATCCTAGCACAGTATATGATTCCAATTATAAGGTGTTTAATTTAAATTTATATTTGTAAAATTAATTTTTTCATGATCTAAAAGGGAAAGACTATCCGGGGCCAATTTTCTTTTCAAAATATTACTTTCAAATTTTCATACAAATTTAATGTTCGACTCCCCTAAATACTTAGGTCTGAATATAAATATTTTTTATTATGCAGTTTATAAATATATTTAACATGTATATATATGTAGACATGGAATCATTCCAGTGTGCATATATATATATATATATATGTATATATACTGTAAAGTCGTGCCGCTTGACAATGATTGAAAATTAAATCTATTACATATTAATAGTTCATGCATACATCGTTCAAGAAGATGGTTTGTATTCGATCAACAAAAAAAAAAAAAAAAAAAAAGAAGATGGTTTGTATAGTTTTTGGTTGAACAACCTAATTAAGCTAAGTGCATGGTAATGCATGGCAAGTGCTTACTGGAGTAACATCTGCGGAACTAGGATGAAACTGTCCCCGACCATATGCACCTGCTATAACATTCAATTTAGAACCAAAAAAAAAAAAAAGTCATTTGACTACTTAACATTCGGCTACTGCATGATTTGTACATATCAAAAGAAGCAGAATATATATGCATAGTAGAACAAGTCAGTGTGGATTGTCATCTATGATTTACAAATTAAATTATCTTTAAATTAAGTTCAAGTTCATTTATATCTTCAATACTATTTCTAAAGTCTGCGAGAGAATCCAAAGAAAAATATAAGCTGTGCATTCCATAATTATCACTAATTCACTAATTATAACTAGTGTTAACACTTGTGAATTGCGATGAACAAAAGGCCAACATGATTAGAACAGACAGTATCATGACTGGAACAATCACACGATCACTGCTTTTGTTTTATAATACCTGGCAAAGAATTGGTGACAGGTCGAAGCATATTTTTTGGGTTATGTGGTGTGCAGGATAGCAACATATCTTCAATATCTTTGACAGTGCACACTCTTGAGTGGTAGAAACAAAGGTATACAGGAGAAGAACAAGAAGAAGAAGCAAGCTGGCTAGCCAGTGTTGCACATAATGATTCTTGATACCCATAAGTGCCCAACTATATATTGGACGGCGTTACGTGTCGTGTGAATAAAAGAATGGTAGTGATAAGTGTCTCGGTCCGAGACAATCTCGGACTGGAACAATTACCACTTTAGCTCCTCATTTTACAGAGGGCTAGAAATATTTGGAGGGTTAAAAGGTAATTTTATATGTTACTCTCCAAAAATTTTTTAATTTCTTATAACAGGAGGGGCAAATTTGTAATTTTAGGGTAATGCATCGCGTCTCGGACCGAGAGGCAAATTTGTAATTTTAGGGTAATGCATCGCGTCTCGGACCGAGACACGACGCATTACCTTCAAATAATATTGTGGGCTCCATCATACATAAAAAGGCATTTTACAAAGTATACAAATACATGTAGGTTATAAGTCTTTTTAGTAAGGGATAATTTGGTAATTTAAAAATCTCATTTCACCTTCCATCCTTCTTCGACACGACGCATTACCCTCAAATAATATTGTGGGCTCCATCATACATAAAAAGGCATTTTACAAAGTATACAAATACATGTAAGTTATAAGTCTTGTTAGTAAGGGATAATTTGGTAATTTAAAAATCTCATTTCACCTTCCATCCTTCTTCCTTTATTCTTTGTTTCTTTTCTCCCATCTGTGCAACATAAAAATTTGATTAAAATAATATTTTTCAACCTCTCCAATACCGCCGCCCTGCTTTTTTTTTTTTTTGTCCATTTAAAGTTCTGGGAGCTCTTGGGAG
>CATIWO010093813.1:0-34443 GCA_949673435.1 Macaranga tanarius | reverse complement strand
AATATGTACGCAACGAGAGTTGGTGCATTTTGGTGGAAATACAATTGAATTCACTAAAGGTCATGAAATCACTTGGAGACAAGGATTTATATTTTATGTATTAAAAATTATAAACCTTGCATGGTAATTTTATGGATTATGTTTATCTCTACAATGACATAAGAATGCTTGTAGACTCTAAATGAATCACCTTTGATTGACAACGAGAGTTGCTTTTAAGGACTTTAAGTTTAATTGACAATGAGAGTTGCACTTATGCCTTATACTATGTTTTATAATCATTTCATGTAATCATTTGTTTATATCTTTGTAGTTCTTGATTAATTCTGAATTGTAGTTCTAATGAACATTGCTTGAACTTGTTGGTAGTATTTATATTAGTTAGTATAGTTTATAATTCTTTAGTAACTTTAGATTTAGTTAGAACCATTTAATATCTTCTATTATAATATTTTGCCTATCCATCTAAGTATCTATCTAGTTAATATAAAATTGCTCCAAATTCCTGAGTGTTCGAAACCCTACTTACTTTATACTTAGACTTAGAGACTAGGATATTATATTTAACCCACATTAAATTTTGGCGCCGTTGCTAGGGAATTTGTTTAGAATTTTTATTAACTTAGGGTAGAGAAAGGTTGTTTTAGGCCTTAATTTTATTTTTTGTTTTTATAGTTTTATAATTATTGTTTCGTTATTGTTTAATTATGAAAGGGGTTGTTCTTGGGCACTTGGTATCAAGAAGAGGTCTTGAAGTTGATAGAGCAAAGATAGAAGTGATTGATAATTTGCCACCCTTAAAATGTGTTAAGGACGCCACCATCTCCTTTAGAGGATTGAGGGTTTTTTTCTTTTCCTTTCCTTTCTTTCATGTTTGGGATTCACATTGAGGGCAATGTGAATTTTTAAGTATAGGGGAGGGTTTATTTGTAGTTGTTATTTGTTTTTCATTTAGGTTATTATGCATGTGTTTCTATGCTTTACTTTGTATTATTTTATCTTCTCCACATTCATAACTTGTTTCTTTTCTAAGTTCATATTGTTTGTGATTGGGTTTTATCTTTATGCCATGTTAATAAATTAATTTTTTTTATGCTCAATTGGTAGAATTTTAGAGTTTCATTTAGTATAGGTTTTAATTTTTCCTTATCATCTCTTTTTATTATTTTCAAAATTTAGAAAATATTTAGTCTATTTTCTAACTATGCTTGAAGCTAGGATGCTAAGGATTTAAGGTTAGTTACTTAAGACTTAGGTAGCCTTAGGGAAACTATAGCCATAATATGAGTAACTAGCTTTTCAATAATGGATGAGGACATGAAAAAAATGAAAATACAAAAATAGAAAATTGATGCTTGTTGATGTGATGCATTTCGAGTAAGTTATGTGTAAGTGAGTTTGCCACTCAATTACATTCATTCGGAAAGAATGTGTGACATCACAAGTATTAGTTATAGTGAAAGAAAATTAGTAGAATGGAGCATAAAATGCACCTACTATACTTGAAAAAAAGGGAAAAAAAAGAAAATTTGTGGGATGGAGCATAAAATGCACCCATTAGTGAAAAATAATTAGCAGGACGGAGCATAAAATTAGTGCTGGCAATTCATGTCATCATGTCATAAACGGGTTATGTCAAGACATGATAATAACACAAATATGTCTAACCCGAACACGATACGTTTAACTAATCGTGTCAAAACTTTAAACCCAAATACGGATACGTTTAATTAACGGGTTACACAACACGACACATTTAACACGTTTAACTTATACAGGTTTAAATGTGTTATGGTAATACGACACGACACGTTTAACCCATTTAACTTATATAGGTTTAAATATATTACATACACACGATACGTTTAACACGTTTAACGTATACAGATCTTAATATGTTATAAACACGATAAGGACACATTTAGACACATTTAACTATTAAATTACAAAATAATAAAATATCATAAAAAATTCTATTAAACATATAAAAAAAAATTATGTGGTACAATTTAAAATTAAATTCTAAATTAAACATTCACACAAATTCAAAGTATCATTACAATATTTTGAAATTTCATACTACATATCAAATTATCCTAAAACACAAAAAAGAAAATTGTCCAAAAACTTCTTGATCAACTTCAGCCACGTCATAATCTCCAGCAATCGTCGTATTGCTTGATTCGAAATTAATATTAATGTTATTTGAATCCATCTGCAATTTTAATTTGCAATTACAATATGAGAAATTTACGGGACAGTGAAAACTAAAAAAAATATACAGGACAGTGACTATTTATAATCTTGTAATTCTTTATCACTAATGAGCAATAGAAGCCATCGGTTATATTCACTTCTATCTATATCCTCCAAACATGATCACCAAAGAAACAAAAAAAAAAAGGAGAAAAAATCTTAGTGCAAATTACAGTGCCATTATGTTCAGATAGATATCTAGACCTGGAACATTAACTCTACTTTTTTATTTTTAATTCAACATGGTAATGAGAGAATAGCTAGCCAAACAGTAAAGACTCTTTTCATTGCATCAAAGGTTCGATTCCAAATGATTGTGGAAGGGTAAAATCCCTCGCTTGTTAAAAAAAACATGGTAATGAGGGACTGAATTCAAAATGCATTAGAATGATCGTGTGAAATCAAATTGTAAAAGACCATTATTATAAATTAACGAAGAAAAAGAAATTATTCATGATCGAATCTAGATCATTTTATTGTGATCTGTTTAAAAACATCTAACTTGGTACAGGAAAAAGACCCTTAAAAAGGCTGAGAAATTAAGTTGGAGCATGTTGTGTTCCTAAGAAAAAGAGAACTGAAACCAAGTCCTGAAGAAGAAAGATCAAACTAAAGAAGATTGTCTTCCAGTTGATGCATGCCAATGACAATGGAAATATTAGGGTTTGTTCCACCATCAAAAAATCAGATTACCAACAAATTCAAAAAATCAAAAATCAAAAAAATCAAATAATCAAGAAATCAAGAAGCATAAAATATATAAGAAACAAAGAACGCATCATACAATTTCTGTGATGTATGATGTGCGGCGTCGATCTTGCGATGTGCAGCGTGACAGTAAGAAGGGACAGTGAGTAGCGTGACTATGAGAAGAGGACAGTGAGCAGTGTGACTATGAGAAGGGAGAAGAAGGTAGCAGTATGACAATGAGAAGGGAGAAGAGAGGTAGCGGTGTGACAATGAGGAGGGAGATGAGGTAGCGGTGTGAAAGAAGTAGCGGCGTGACAGGGAGAAGGGAGAAAGAGGTAGCGGCTGAGAGAGTTTTTAGGGCTGAAGAAAAACAATAGTGATTTAGGATAATTTTGTTAAGTTTAGGGTTAATTTGTTCCATCAAAACTACGTAGCTTTCATTAAACTTCGTAGTTTTGATGAGTTTAGTTATATTATATTTTTAGTGTTTAGGTATTATAAAATTAATATCTATTAATATTTAAATATTAATTTAATAAAATTAATATTTATTAATAATTTAAATTTAAAGGTTAATTTAATGAAATATAATTTTATTATAAATAATGAAATATGTAATTTTTTTTAGCATAATAAAATATGTAATTATATATACTTAGTCTAAGATAGTATTCTCAATTGTAATAAAATAAACAAACTTACATGTTAGTCATGTAAACTATTAATATAATTCATAATGTAAAATAGTACCATATTAAGTATTAGTACTAATTAAAGATAGAATTACATATTTCATTATTTATAATAAAATTATATTTCATTAAATTAACATTTAAATTTAAATTATTAATAGATATTAATTTTATTAAATTAATATTTAAATATTAATAGATATTAATTTTATAATACCTAAACCCATCAAAACTACGTAGTTTTTATTAAAACTATGTAGTTTTAAAGTGTGAAAAAATAAACTAAACTCATCAAAACTACCTAAACCCTAAAAATAAAATATAACTAAACTCATGAAAACTAAGTAGTTTTCATTAAAACTACGTAGTTTTGATGGTACAAATTAACCCTAAACTTAACAAAACTATCCCTAAATCACAATTATTTTTCTTCAGCCCTAAAAACTCTCTCAGCCATTACCTCCTTCTCCCTTTCTCACTGTCACGCCGCTACCTCTTCTCCCTTATAACTGTCATGCTGCACACTGTCCACTTCTCACTGTCACGCTGCTCACTGTCCCCTTCTTATTGTCATGCTGCACATCACAAGATCGACGCCGCACATCATACATCACAGAAAATTGTATGATGCTTTCTTCGTTTCTTATATATTTGTTGGTTCTCGATTATTTGATTTTGTTGATTTCTGATTTTTTGAATTTGTTGGTAATCTGATTTTTTGATTTTTTTTATTTATTGATTTCTGGTAATTTGATTTTTTTATTTCTTGATTTTTTGAATTTGTTGGTAATCTGATTTTTTGATTTGTTGGTAATCTGATTTCTTGATGCTCCTCAAGTTAAAAACACGCACTCTTAATGTGCAGTCTGGTGACTGGTGCTTCTTGAACTTAGATATCTAAAATTGTATGGATGCACCGATTGGTTTATTTTCAGGAGAGAATTTTGTGTAATGGAAAATATAAGAGAGTTTCCTTGACCTAAATGCAGTTATGTTCCAAGAGTCTAGTCACTGTCCTATATATATATTTTTTGGTTTTCACTGTTCCGTAAATATGAGAGAGTTTTCAGGAGTCTGGTCACTGTCCTATTTATTTTTTTTTAGTTTTCACTGTCCCATAAATTTCTCATGTTGTAATTGCAAATTAAAATTGCAGATGGATTCAGATAACATTAATATCAATCTCGAATCAAGCAATACGACGATGGTTGGAGATGATGATGTGATTAAAGTTGATCAAGAAGTTTTGGATCAAACTTCTAAAGGAAATTTAAATTATCATTGTTATTTTTGTATTTTTGGACAATTTGATTTTTTTGTGTTTTTGGACAATTTGATATGTAGTATGAAATTTTAAAATATTGTAATGATACTTTGAATTGTGTGGATGTTTAATTTAGAATTTAATTTTAAATTGTACCGCATAATATTATTATTTTTGTATGTTTAATAGAATTTTTTGTGATATTTTATTATTTTGTAATTTAATAGTTAAACATGTCTAAATGTGTCTTTATCGTGTTTATAACACATTAAGACCTGTATACGTTAAACGTGTCGTGTCGTGTGTATGTAACACATTTAAACCTATATAAGTTAAATGAGTTAAACGTGTCGTGTTACGTGACACATTTAAACCTGTATAAGTTAAACGTGTTAAACGTGTCGTGTTACCCGTTAATTAAACGTATCCGTATTTGGATTTGAAGTTTTGATACGATTAATTAAACGTGTCGTGTTTGAGTTAGTCATATCTGTGTTATTATTATATATTGATACGATCCATTTATGACACGATAACACGAATTGTCAGTCTATCGTGTACACTTGAGGACAATTTTGATGAAGTATGGTGTCGGTGATCTGATTACAGAAATAATATTTAAAAATTAAAAATATCTTTAAGACTCGAAACTGGCCAGATTTTTTTTTTTTTTTTTTTACGAAAAGATATAAATATTTTTGAAAATAGGAAATAAATCATGTACGTGAATGCACGGCGGTCCCACTTTATATGAATCTTTATCGCAATCGATCCTACCACTTTGCAGCAGCAGAGGAATATTACCTCGTGACTATACACCGCAGAATGTAGAGCGCACGATTATCGCTGTAAAAAGAAAAAGAAGGACGAATTTCGAGATGATAATAATAATAATAATAATAATAATAATAATAATAATAATAATAATAATAATAATATTATTATTATTATTATTATTGTTTTAAAAAAATATTAGATGTGTTGAATTATTTCTCTTTATTGTGAGGCTGAAATTGAATAGTTGTGATCTCAAATATAATTTTTACTTTGTTCAAGAGATGGAAAAAGTTGTGGTTTACGTAAAAAAATAATTTTTTATTACTTATAATAAAAAAATAAATTTTTGTTTATATTAGAAAATAATGAAAGTAGCAAATCGAATTAAAATTTTTTACATAATTCTTGTAAATAAAAATACTAATCAAACTACCACGTTTCAAATTTTTTTCTCTACTATTAAAAAAAAACTCACATTTCAAATGATGAAAAAGAGTTATTGGAATATTAATTAACTATCATTCCATTTTACACTAAATTTTAATTTATTTTAATAAACAAGTTAAATTTTTTTTTTTCACTCATTTGTGATATTGAAAGCAAAAAATAGGTGAACGAGTAAATTTTGTTGAGTAATTTAGTGGTAATTTTTAGAAGGTGTTAGAAGACACTGGCTTAAAAAAAAAAAAAAAAAAGGCGAAAGATAGTGTGCTTAGCAATACGGTTTCTGCTTGCCCTTTTTAATGTATTTGGCACTAAAATTTAGAAATTTGTATTATTATTATTATTTTTTTTATGTTGATGTGAATTTCAAAGTCGAAAAAAAAAGTAATAAAATAAATAAATGAATTGTTCATAGATCCGGATCTTGCTAGTCTGAGACCAAAGTCACCATATAATTTATTGCAATTACCAAATTAATCCAAAACAAATTATATACATATATTTAGCTTAATTAATAAATATAAAGAATGTAATTTATCAATATTTAAATAATTTGACCTCTATATTAATAAAAAGTAAATAGAATAAATGTATTTTTCTGAAATATATTGGATTTTAAATTCTAAATTTAAAGTGAATTCATTTAGAAAATATAAAACAATAATTGCTCACTTCAAAAGGGACAAGCTTGAATGTGGTTTATAAATAATACATGAGTTTTTTTTTTTTTTTTGCATTATTTTTTTTGGTTTCAAAATAATAATATAAGTGTGGTTGGTAATGCATATTCTGGCCCATTTTATTGGGGAGATTATGTCCATTTTTTTAGTTGTACTTGTTACTATTAATAGTGGGGGGGTGGGGGAATTTTATCTATTACCTAAGTGGTGTTTGGAATATTCGTACCTAACTATTTATAATTTTTTTTACATTATAGTGTCTGATACATGCCTATTTAGAACAAAAAAATAAAATCCAATTAAACAAATAGTTACCAAAAAATATAATATTAATTTTGCAAATAATTGGTGCCAGTAAATAGTTAAAGTTTGTAATTATTTTGCTAATTTTTGAGCTAGGGAAATATCAAAATTGAGTATTTCACTGCATCATTGTTTTTTTTAAAAACTTAATTAATCAAGTATTAAGCACAAGAAATAGGGATTTTTGTAAAAAAAAAAAATTGACTAAATGAAAAAGGAAGGTAAAAAAAAACAGTAAGATTTAGTAGGTGAGTGATAAGACAAAGTTCAGCTGTGGCAATTATATTTAGTCAAATTATGACTATCCATACACAGGCTTCTCTGTGAAAGTTTTAGCACAAAGTGATCCCTAAGCAAATGTTATTATTTCTTCATTTATTAAATAACTAATTCAATTAATTATCACTTCAAAAGGCAGCAACCTTAAGACAATACATTTTTAGGTATGTCAATTGACATGCCAAGCGAATACCAAAAGCAAACAAAAGATACAATAAAAATTCCTCATGTCTGTGAATATGAAGATGAATACAAATTATGAAGGTGAACGAGTAGGAGTTAGTATTTGACAAATTGAAATGAACCCAAAAAGGCCAAAAACACATTGATCCTAGTTGGGGGTTGGTGTGAAGTTGGTGAGGAAAGGGAATCCCAAAATATCATAGTCAATATCTTTTTTTTTTTAATTCATTTCAAAAATTCTACTAATTTGAATTTGCAATTCAATAATGTACACAAAAGTGTTTATTTTTGGTATAAGATTAATAAAGAAATTTATATTTAGTGCTATACTATTAAATTAACATGCATAAAATACATAAAAAATTGAAATTTTGAACCCTAGTTAAAAATTAAGTTTGAATCATGTAGAGCATGCATAATAGCAATTTTTTTGTTCAATATGTATAATATCAATTTATGAACTACATGAAGGTCTTATTGATTAAGAAATTAAAGAAATTAAGATTTTGTTGGATTTGATATCTAAAATTTGGTCATCCTCCACTAGCTAAAAAATGAATTTAAACTCTACTTCTAACATGTGTGCTATTAAAAAAATGTACATTTATATATCCCACCACTCAAGCACAACATGCAGGCAAGGAAGGGTGATGAGAGGAGAAAAGTGCTCATGTCATGGGGGGTTACCAGCTTAGTAAAGTTGGTGAAATAAAATGACTAAATTGACCCTTCAACAACCCACAAGCTACCAACCTCAAATGTTTACTTCAGAAAAGGAGGATTAAAGTTCAGTTTTCTACACCAAATTTTGCTAACGTTTACCAACTCTAAGAAGGACATAGAAAATAATGACACTATATACTAAAAATTCATTTAGTGACATGAATGGTCTAATGGGGAGGCATGTCTCTTTCTAAGTCTTTAGGAATCCTTTTTTTTTTGTATCAATAGATTAGTCTTGACTAAACGCATATGCATAAAACATTCTTCAATCTTCAAGTGTCTTTCTTTTATTTCTACAAAAGATGCACTTGCATTTGTTGAGTAGGTAAATTTTGCTCAGGACCATAATTCCTTATGAGTTTATCCCAATTTATTTGGACAATTAAATTGTTAACAACACCACCTAATCAAACCTCAAAGAATACCTCTATTAGTAATACGTGGCTTCTATAGTTAGCATAATATAAAAATTTCATTTTATCATAGGAGTTATGAAATTATTTTAACACCAATCAAAATTGTCTCATCCTTTCACATATAATTCTTACATAATATTAGACAATACCTTTTTCCTTATACAAATAAAATAAAAATACATACAAATTATTTATTCTAATTAAATTAACTCATAATTCAATTTAAGAAACTTGTAATTATATGTGTATATATATTAAAAAAATTTTAAAATTCCAAGTTAACTATTCTATACAATCTAACTATTGTCATGATTTTTTGGTAAAAAAAAAACTATTGTCATGATTTTACAAAGAAGTATATATCTCATTTTTATATGTGTTTATAATTTTTTTAAAAAAAACACCTAATCTAACTAGTTTTGTTTTTTTGGTTATATTTTTAAGAATTGAAAATCATTTACCTACCTCAAAAAATATTAAATTAAGAAAAAAATAAAGCAAAACCAAGGCTATAAAAGTAATTTTCTCATCATAACCATCTGCCTTATAAACATCACTCAAAATCCTCTTCTTGCTCGCATAACCACCTTCTCCTTAACCCGCTAATACACCACATTTCTCATCCTTCTTCTTCTTCTTCTCAACAGCAACAATGGATCCCGTGAACGTCTGGGGCAATTCCGCATTACAAACAGTAGACCCAGAAATCCATGACTTAATCGAAAAAGAAAAGCGCCGCCAGTGCACCGGAATCGAGCTCATCGCATCGGAAAACTTCACCTCCTTCGCCGTCATCGAAGCTCTCGGCAGCGCCCTCACCAACAAATACTCCGAGGGCATGCCCGGAAACCGTTACTACGGTGGCAATGAATACATCGACGAGATCGAAAACCTCTGCCGCTCACGTGCTCTTCAGGTCTTCCATTTAGATCCCACTAAATGGGGTGTTAATGTGCAGCCGTACTCCGGTTCTCCGGCGAATTTCGCCGCCTATACGGCGGTTCTTCAGCCCCATGATAGGATTATGGGATTGGATCTGCCTTCGGGTGGGCATTTGACACATGGGTATTATACGTCTAGCGGTAAAAAGATTTCTGCTACTTCAATTTACTTTGAGAGTTTGCCTTATAAGGTTAATTCACAAACTGGGTATATTGATTATGATAAATTGGAGGAGAAAGCTTTGGACTTTAGGCCCAAGTTGATTATATGTGGTGGTAGTGCTTATCCTAGAGATTGGGATTATGCTAAGCTTAGGTCTGTTGCTGATAAGTGTGGTGCCTTGTTGCTTTGTGATATGGCTCATATTAGTGGTCTTGTTGCTGCTCAGGTATGTCTAAAGTTGTTTTCTTTTTTATCCATTTTTTGTTGGATCTTTTGTTTTGCTTTGCATTTGGTTCATTTGTTTAAATGGATCTAATCTTTTTTTGGTTTAGAGGTGGTGATGTTGTGGAAGATTGGATCTTGGTTTTGCGTAATTTATTATTTAGCTTCATTTCTGAATTATGGATCCGGGTTCTAAAGTATGGTAACAGATATAATAGATTGATAGATCTGATCTTTTGTGTGCATTTTAGTTTTCTTTTGTAAGTTGAGCAAGTAGAATGAAAATTGAGCATAATTTTGCGATTGTGGACCTTTCACCCCGTGGTTCGAGCTAGGAGATGTGCACCTTGAAATGAGTTCAGTTAACTGAAGTATATTATATTCTTTTTCGGGTTCTGAAAACTAGTCATTTCTAATTAGATTAAGTTAGCTTGTCTTGGCTTGTTAAGATCTAGTGGCGAGAATTACATATTTAAGTAATAACAATAGATATAAATTCCCTTGTTAATTGATTTGTGTTAAAAAGTGGTCATGGATATTGATTACCGCTTCAGATCTGATGTGCCAACAGATGAGGTTGCATTACTACAGTGCATGATCCATCACTTTGGTTGTAAATCTTGTGCACTATTGAAATGTTGTTGAGATCTCGATTTGATCAAAATTTTGTACTGTTTGTCTTCAGGAAGCTGCCAATCCCTTTGAATTCTGTGATATTGTCACAACCACCACCCACAAAAGCTTGAGGGGTCCTAGGGCTGGTATGATCTTCTATAGGAAGGGCCCTAAACCACCCAAGAAAGGCCAGCCAGAGGATGCAGTTTATGACTTTGAAGATAAGATCAACTTTGCAGTTTTCCCCTCTCTTCAGGGTGGTCCCCACAATCACCAGATTGGTGCTCTAGCTGTTGCTTTGAAACAAGCCATGACCCCTGGGTTCAAGGTTTATGCCAAACAAGTCAAGGCCAACGCAGTTGCCCTTGGTAACTATTTGATGGGAAAGGGATACAAACTGGTGACTGGAGGAACTGAGAACCACCTTGTCCTCTGGGATCTTAGACCTCTTGGATTGACTGGTAAGAAATCTGAATATTTTTGGCTTGAGGGATTTACTGGCCAGACACATTTTTTTCACCATCCATTCTCATTTGTTCTCGCAGGCAACAAGGTTGAAAAGCTCTGTGATCTTTGCAACATCACCGTAAACAAGAATGCCGTGTTTGGTGATAGCAGTGCTTTGGCTCCAGGAGGAGTAAGAATTGGTATGAGCCTCAAACTGCTACAAGAAATTGATTTAATATCTAGTGTTTGATCACTTAAAGTTCTGAGGTCTTAGCCGTCTAGGGTCAAAAGAGCTGAATTATATTGTAGATGTAGAAGGTGCAAATGATGTTGAACAGAAGTTGCTCTGCCTGCAAGAAATGCAGCAACATTGTAGAAGTTAAATTACATTGAAGTAGTTGATACCTTGATCAACCCTTGACTGGAGTTTCTATTTGTAGGTACCCCTGCCATGACCTCAAGAGGTTTGGTTGAGAAGGACTTCGAGCAGATTGGAGAATTCCTCCACCGTGCTGTGACCATAACCTTGAACATTCAGAAGGAACATGGAAAGCTCTTGAAGGACTTCAACAAGGGTCTGGTGAACAACAAGGACATCGAGGCCCTCAAGGTTGATGTTGAGAAGTTTTCTTCCTCATTTGGCATGCCTGGTTTCCTCATGTCTGAAATGAAGTACAAGAATTAGTTCTAAATGCTTCACATCATATAGCACATCACTCCCTGAGAACTTCAGCATCCATTGAAAAGAGAAAAAGGTTCCATCTTTGTGGGGTTTTTTTGCTGTTGTTTTTATTTTTTTGGCCTTTAGCCTAGCTATTAAATTTTTCATTTACTTTGAAGTTTATGGTGGTCCTCTCATGTTTTGTTATTGGGATATAAGATGTTTCATCCTTCCAATGACTTGATATGATGTATTACTTGTTTCATATATATGTACTCATCCTTCAACCAATAAAGTAACGAGTCACAGAATTGTAAGCTTGTTTGGCAATTGATAAATGAAACCAATATGCTTCCTTACTTTATCGACTAGGTTTCACTTCAGGAATTGTAACCATCTACTGAGGAATTTTGGAACCAATAAATGATGGTACCCTCGAATTTTTTTATTTTGATAATTAAATGGTCATTGTAAATTTGTAATTCTGCATATTCTGTATAAAGAATTCAGTTTTTTTTTTTTAAATTAAATTTAAAGTAAAATAGAATGTATATACTTAAACTAAGAGGAATTCATGCGGTCCTTGTAACACGTTAAGGATATTGCGCAACTCGAAATTTCAGTGAGCTTGGAGTTTAGACGTGTCCAAGAACAGTGTAACAATTGAGGTACGTCTGGATCAATGGCTCAAGAATTCAACCAAATGGTGAATTTTATCCATATTTATGAATTCTTTAAAACTTCTTAGACGTCTCATCCAGATCCTTCAAACTAAACTCCCACTGTAGTAGTGTATATGTATATACACAGTGCATATCATCTAAGATGACCTTGTAGAAAGCTAAAATGCATAAGATGTCTATTGATTACGATATTCGCTTTCAGCATGTACATATACTTGGATTAGTAAATTCTTTTGCCATTCCTTATAATGCACCACCCTAAGTCGCTGTACAATGTCAGAAGGTTGAGGGAACAGTGAGCAGCGTCACCAGTGAGAGCCATGTGTTGGTTCCTTTTGGCTTGGAGTTCATCCAAGGAATGGAGGATGTTTTCATCAGAAGAACGGTATCAAATCAACATATATTTAGATATATTAAAAAAAGTTACAAAATTCACGGGGTAAATTATGCATGATAATTAATTTACCCAATGCATTTTACATGAGAAAAATTGACCTTGGGGTGTTCCATTTCAAGCAGAATATTTCAGGTGCTTCTCTATCCAAGCATAGGGTGCTTTCTAACTTGATTTGGTTTGTCAATCAAAAATCTCTTGGGATTCGATTATGCTATGCTGGCTGAAAAAGAAGAGAAGGCAGAAAGTTAGTCTACATTGGAGAAACCAAGAACAGAAAAACTAAAATATGCATATGCAAGTTAGGACAAGTAACACCCCAGCGTATAGAGCAAGATACAAGGGAAGAAATAGCCTTACTGGTCATCCTTTGTGACTCGATAATATCTTTCTGCATGCTGCCGCTGTCCAATTAGTTGAGCAAAACGCTCATCATGAGTAATTACAATCAACTGAAAATTCTCTTGGCCCTTCCTGTCCTCCATTATTCTAGAGAAAACAGGAAGATGGATAATTACTCACAATCCAAATTTATTCAGATTCCCATAACGGCAGCGCATTTCAATTATCCTGTTAAATACAAGTAGCAGCTTGATCATTACCTAAGAAGAGCTGCAGCAAGACTCTCTGCATTAGGACCATCCAAGTTTGTTGTAGGTTCATCTAAAGCTAGTATTCCACAGTTGAGACAAAATGTCTCCGCTAAAGCCAACCGAATGATAAGGGAAGCAAGAACCTGAAATCAAAGCGTAAGATTCTCCATTCCCTTTTAATTTTCTTTTTCAGTATTCTTTCATACCAAGAACACACAAGTAGCCTGATTACTACATACCTTCTGACCAGCACTGCACCTTCCTCTCATTTCTAATTCTGCATCTCCAGTTTGCATTACAACCTGTTTTGATCATAATTGAAACATTATCACAGTATCTAAGAAAGTGATGAAGGGAAGAAACAATGGTTTTAAACAGATAGGTCTGAAAATATGACAAAATGGCCACACAAGGAATTATTGCATTAGTTGAAAGATATACAAGCAACTTCCATTGAGGATGCATTGAAAGGAATTTAATTGCTGTAGTTTGATTATGGCCAGTCAAGACACATAAATGCTCCAGTTAAGAAACTGAGAACAGGCAAATTATATCAGAGAACATGAGATATAGATCAAGGATGACAAGGAGGGAAGTGGCTGAAATGGATTCATGCATAATGAAGAAAATGAAGCATATAACTTACCTAAATTACATTAGGATTAAGGCTAAACTGAATGAAGTTGTATTTAAAGAGAAAGACTTGCAAGCGAATAGTGTTCCGAAGCTATCCCATATTCCATACCTTGTAGCTGTAAGAACGAGTCCCGGCACCTTCAGAATCTGAATGAATGCTAATGTAGTCTATGTCCTGTCCTCGATATGTTTGTTGCCATAATTCCCTAATGATTTTATTTATCTCTTCCATTTTCATTGTGTGGAAGCGCATGAGTGCTCTGCAAAAATAAGACGACTTTTAAAATCTAATAGTGTTGGTGACCAAAGTAAATGGAGCAACACAATTGCCATACACGTGCTCACAAGTTCAGACAAAGAACAAGCAACATTTCTGCTAGGATCAACATAGCATGACTATGTTAGCACCCCTTTGAACTCTCTTAGGTGGCAACTGAAAAGCAGAAAACACACACCCACATATATATATACATATATATATATTTAGTGTGATCGTGCTGCTTAAAGGTGGTTCCATACACATGCGCACAGTTGATGTATAGGGGAACTTCATTAATTAAATTATGCCTAACAGCCAAAAATAATCCAAAAATTTCATGTATTTTCAGTTTGGTCATTTCTTTTAATTTTATCAATTAATACCTGAAACTTTGACATTGGTTGAAACTTTGAATTTTAGTGATTAGGTTAAACTCGACAAAAAAATATTTCTTTATTATTCAGTTAACTAAAGAGATTATTCTTTTAATGATAGATTACAAGCTTAACCTCACCCCTGTCTCTTCCCTCTAAAGTCCTCTCCAACTCTTCTTTTTCTTTTTGAATCTATGAAACATGGATAAGAGAAAAACAAGAAATCTCCTGAAGTTGTCTCCAAGTTTTGAATTTTTTGGTGGCCATATGGTTCAAGAGATCTTTTCCTCCGTAAAAAGGGACAGGAAGGGTGTGAACAGTTGAGGCAAATCTTCTAATTTCTCTAGAGAGCAGTGCCAAGGAGTTTCTGTTGACAAGTTTGGATGAAGTTATCAACGTGTGTGTGTGTGTGTATGTGGGGTGGGGGGGAGGGGGAGGAGCAATTAGAGGGAGAGACGAGACCAAGGATAAGTTTGTAATTTACTATTATAAAATGCTTTGCTTGAGGGACGGGTCATCTGTTCAATTCTCACAGCTTGAAATTTTGGATTATGAGAAATTATAGCCATGTGCATGTGTATTATATCTACGTGCAGTAAGCAGTAAGTAGCTAACAGTCTTGAGGCATTGCAAGTACAAATCAGAACAGGCCCAGATTACAGAACTTCAGAGATATTTAAATAAAGATTTCAACCCTAGTTATGACAGTATAAGTTACAATGAATATAGGCACAAAATTATGTTTAAACTTTATCAGGAAAAGCTCACTTGTCAAGTGCATTGTAGTATCTGTCTAGGTCCTTGTTTGCCATTTCAGTTGTCTGCAACAAAGTCTTTACATTAATAACACGTCAAAAGTGACAAACAAAGACGTGTTCAAGTCATCAAAAACATGTCCCACCTTTAGCTGAATTAGCTGGTCAAAGTACCGCTTATCAATATCCTTATATTGGGCCTGTTTAAGATCAACTTTATTCTTTGAAATATTGCTCTGGTAAACTGACATTGTACCGCGGCACTTGTTCAACTGTTTTAAAATAAAACAAATAAAGGAAAGAAAAAGGATCAATCCTCTTCATATAATCAAGATGGTGGTGATATGAATAAAAATTTGATATGAAAGTACAAATACGCTGACAAGCTGTATAATAAGCAAGAAAAATATATATAAATGGTGAAGCCACAAATCTTTCCACATGATGAGCTGAAATAAAAGAAAGCTTATAAATTGTTCAGCAATACGCACATCCAGTTTAAATCCAACTATTCAACTCCTTTGCATCCATCGAATAAAATGGAGTCTAGTCAATAATACAGTCTGCATTGCAAGGTGGTTTTTCTGAGGTACAGAACTAAGGAATAAGTTTCCATAAACAACGGCCTATAATCTCATTCATATGCCACAGCCACAAAAGTAACATTTTTGCACCTTTAAGATGACCGACCATTTCAAATGATAGGTTAGCAAGCATACCACAACTGAAGTGAAAAGAAGAGTGTCACCATAAATTATCAAATGCAGGTATGGGATGGCTTTCACATTATCAAATATACCTCTGAAAGAAGTCTCTCTCTTTCTTGCATGAGTCTTGAAAGTTCGGCTTCAAATGTAGAAACCCCACCAACCTTCAGTTTTTCCTCCTCCAATGATTCAATCTCCCGGGTAAGCTTATCCACTTCAGCCTTTGTTTTCCTGTAATTCAGGTTGTCTTCAATTTTTCTTTTTAGTGAATCTTGGTTCTGTTTAAGATCTTTGAACTTGGTTAATTCAACTGAAATCTCCTTCTTCCTATCATCACAACTTTGAATTTGAGACTCTGATAGAGATAGCTTTTCTTGTATCTCCTTGAGTTTCTCCCCCTTCTTTAAATCATTATACCTGAACAAATAAAATTGATGATAAAGATACACTGGGGGAACCTTGTAAATTAATCCACAGTTTCAGGAAACTTACTCCTTAATTCTAGAATTAATTTTAAGCAGCGTCTCAACCTCCCACTGATAATTGTCCACTTGTTTCTTCTGCTGCTCATATTCCTGCTCAAGTTTGACTTTCAATTCACTGTGGTACTTCTGTAATCTCTCTCTCTCTTTAGATAAAGGGCCAAGAGCCTCTGCCAGATGCTGAAAAACATCAAGAAAATCAATTTGTTAATACCAGATGATAATGAGAGTGCTCGACTCCAAGATACTGGATTGCATGTCACCATGACAAACAAAATAGGATACAACATATAAAATGCCAGGACCACCAAATTGACAAAATTTATGGACATAGATTAAGAAAAAAGAACCCACATACAACAATGTACTCTGTATACCATTAGACAAAGGCAAGAGAATCCAGCTCTTTTCTGTAGCCAAATTCCTATTTATCAATGTATTTGTGCAAGAGCCCTACAGTCTCACATCAGCAGGATAGGTAAAAATCTTGGTATAAGCAGGTCCACCCATGAAGATAGCTGAGGAGGAAGATACTCACTCCCACATCTCTTAAAAGATTACAGCTTCAAACATTCAACTTCTAATCAGCAGTTAAATTTTATCTAGAGTTAACCAACTTTAAAACTAACAAAGTAATGATAAGGATTATCCTTAATGCCACTAAAAGCTTTTCTAATTCTGATGCAGACAATTGAAAACTACAAAATGAAAAGTTCAAGTAAAGGCTTAGGAATTAAAAACTAAAAACTGAAAAGTTCAAGTAAAGACTTGGCTTATTTGATCAAATCAGGAGAAAAAAGCTGGAAAGTTCAAGTACACATGTTCAGCCATTGGATTCTACATCCTGTGTCATTGGACACCCTAGCCCGAAAATGCGGTAAAATCATGCAACATAAATTACTTTATACTTGCATAGAAGTGAATACACAGTGACACCAATTGGAAATCCAGTTTCATAGAAAACCTTGATACACTCGAATGCCATTACATTTAAGCCAATAGAAGTGACTTGACCACCCACACCATCAATGCCGCTAAGATGATAAATGCAAAAATGGACTTAAAATTTTTTGAATAACTATGACAGGTGATATCAAAAACCAACGAGGATGAGAGATGACCTTTTCATCAAGCTCAATTTGGTTTTTCTCCTCAACCAAATGTTCCAATTCTTCTTCTGCCTTTTCAAAATCACGTAAAGTATTAGCTGCCATAACTTTCTCCTCCCTTACAGTATGCCACCTTAGTTGAATGTGAGACAAATCATTTTCCATGTACCTCTGTTCATCCCTTAGTGTCTCCAGTTCATTATACAAAGCTTCCCTGATGGCCACAGATAAAATTTAAGAAAAGAGAAAAAAATCAAAAGGCAAATCAATCAAAATTTTAGAAACAAAAAATGCAAAGAGACAATCCTAAAAACTAACTTCAGAAGCAAAAACAAAGGAAAGAATGAAAACAATTATTAATTGCTTAATAATTCATGATGGCTGAAAAATCAAAATTCAGATAATTAAAATATGTACTTTCTGCCTAGCAAACTATTTAGCTCTGACTGAATTTCTTCCATGGATCTGCCACCTTGCCCTCGAAAGTTAAGCTTATACTCCAAATCATCGACTTGCTTTTGCCAGATTTGAATTTCTTGAGAAAGCCTATCAGCAGATTCAACAGGTTCCACCAAGGCCTCAACTGAATCCTTGTCAGCTTTTACTTGAGCTAAAACACCCAACACCTAAAAGAAAAACCATTCTTAATCTTATGAAATTCATAACCAAGTATCGCAGTGAGCAGTTGCTAACATCTCGCTTAACAACAGATCAAAGAATTAAAAGTGTAAAAATCATTGATTGATAAAGGCTTATGAAGTTCCTCTCTTTCTCTCTCTCTCTCTCTACACACATACACACATGCACACGCACACGCACACACACACACACACACACATACATAGAGAGAGAGAGAGAACAAAATGTATATATAGTGTCCCCACTCCCGTGACAAAATATTTGTCATCTATAAAGTGAACATATGCATAATGCAATCTAAATGCCTAAACACAGAATCAGACAATCAGTGATGAGTATATTAAAAAGATTCACAATAGCTAGTAACAGTCACATACTTTCCCAGAAAATGGAGACAGAGTTTCTGAGATTTCTTAAGGACCATTTTCCAGTAATGGACTAAAATCAGAAAAAGGCTCCATCAAAAAAAGTTTAGCGTATACAATTCACATTATCTGAAGATTAAAGTGGAAAGGCCAATATTTACATCATCAAGGGCTTGAGACTTCTGATCCAGCTCTTCAGTAAGGTCATGCAAATTTTTCTCTGCAAGAGGAATTGTTTCCTTGCCAGTTTTGATATATTCCTCGTAAACCAAGTGGAGCTTGTCCAGCTGCTGAAAATGAGAGTCCGCATTTGAGGACTCTGCAGCCAACACTTTCATGTGCTCAGCAGAACTTGCAGCCTTCACTCTTTGCTGTAATTGACATGAAAATGCCAGCTTATTCAGAAAGAACTAAAAGAAGAAAAAGCAGATTATCCCTAGAAAAAGTTATAGCTGTAGTTGCCAGGCATTAAGTTTAAATAATGCAAACCTTTTTAACAAACTCATCTTCTTCTTCAACAGAGAAAGGACGCTCACAGCAAGGGCACACATGATGAGCACGGGCTACTCTTTCAAAAGGATCAAACATCTGCCGCATACCATCTGCAATATTGTACTTGCTGCAGGCAACTCACCAGCACTATATTAGCACCTTTTGCATCTAAAATCCAAATAGTTCTTAAAAGTTTTATGTGAAAATAATAGTGACATTAAGGGACCTTTTATGGACGTCTCTTTTATCCTTAGCTGCGTCCAAAACTTTGGGGTAACAATCAACAGTAAAAGATTGTTGATCCAACGAGTGTAGTTTGGATTCAATGAACTTCTTCCTTGCTACACATTAAATCCACAGGATTAGTAAATATATAGACAAATTAAAGTTTCATAAGACACTATCAGCCAAAGACAAGCACCATACTTAAATCTAAGCCCCACATGAATGCATAACTAAAATTAAATACAAGTACTTAAGCACCACAAAAAATAGAGAAAGAAAAAAAAAAAAAACTTCATAACTAAAGTAGATATTAGGTAGCTCTTCATTGCAATTCTACTTCTATTTGGCATCAATTGGTAAACATAAAATTGAAATTGTATTTCTATATTCATGTTCATCACAATTCACAAGAAATGCTCAGAATTTATTCAAAAAATGAACCCAAATTAAGCTCAGTATCCTCCTACGAAAATTGAAGAAGGCCTCTTATGGTCCTTTATGGTTCACAAATGGCCATACCATTAATGTGGGCATCCCATTGAGAGAATTGAATCACAAGAACAACAACAATTAGGAATCCTAACAATTCAAACCAAACAACTGTATCAGCTTTCCATTTAATATGAGCAACAAAACAATACTCACAGTCCATATCCTTGTGAAGTTTGGACAGGTTATTATTAACTTCTTGTATTTTCATCTGCAACACATTTACCTCCTTCTCAGCTTCACGAGATTTTGAGTTCAAGTCATCAAATTCCACGCCAAGAGTCCTGTGCCAGGAGCACGATCAACTTTAGGAATAAGTAAACATATGCAAATAAGTAAATATGTTATTGAAGAAAAAGTTAACTCTCACTAATTAGTAAACAACAAGACCAGGAGGGCCATACATATGCAAAGAAATTCAGATGCTTCTCCAAGTGGCCAGAGACCATGTTGAGTATATGCAAATAACATTAGTTGCTGCAATGACATTTATTTATGTGCCTTATAATGACATGGAACATGTGGCAATCCCTTAAGAACATAACATCTAAATCATTGATGAAATTAACTTTGCTGTTCATGGTTTGGTTAAAGGTTCAACTCAAATTAGCATTAAGGAATTGCCAAATAAAAGATTTAACCTAACTATATGATAATGATTTTTCCCAATTGGAGAATGCAGCAGCAAGACCATGAGATATGCATCATTTAACAAGAGCAAAATAAAAATACCTAGCCATATATTAGTTTTAAAACAGAAAAAGTACATAACTCGATAAAAGAGGCACAACTTGGAAGGAGTTGGAGGCAGAATCTAACAGTAGCACAAACACTTTTTTTTTTCTTTTTTTGAAAAGAAGAAAAGAAATAACATACAAAGACAGAGAGCAACCAAATTCAAAATTTTATTTGCTGTCACACCTGAATGAATTCAGGAGTCAACAATAGTACCATTATATGAACGCTTGTGAGATGTCATCTCTGAATATAAAGAGAACTGAAGTGCTTGGGAATACCTTAGAGCTTGAATAATTTCCTTCTTTATATCTTTGTCAGGAGGAAGCCTCCCTTTAAGCACTCCTTTAATTCTATCCGTGTATTCATCAATTCTAGCAGGTCAAGAATACGCATTAGCTTGGGGAGGTGGACGACAAACTCAGACATGAAAAGAAAAGGAGTCCTCATAAAAAAAAAAAAAAAAAAAAAGCAAGAAAGTTTCCCATTTACATTTTTCTGTGCTTCTTCTTGTGATGCTCCAAATCCTCCTTCTTCAGTGATAGTTTCACTCTATCCTCAGAATCTCCAGCCAAGATATCCTTCTCCCTATTCAGCATCTTAATCTGTTGCTCTATACCATAAAGCTCACTTTGCTTTTGACGAATGTTTGATTCAAATGCTCTTTCAGCAAGCTGGTTTGTCTTTCTTTCAACTTCAATTCGCTGCAAAATTAACGAGAAGCTTTTGTTTTTTGTTCTTTTGTTTCTCAAAAGAATATTGTATTTATAGCATCATTTTGTTCAATGAGATAAAGATATTAAATCCTAGGCCATAAAATTTTGCAAAAAGTTAGCCATCCTCACCATATTCTTTTCTCTCTCATCAATATGAGAAATATTAGCATGCGAAATTTGTTCTTCAAGCGAAGTGCACTCACGTTTCTTCACTGCAATGCGATTCAAAATGCCATTCTGCATAAAGTGACAACAGCGATAACACATAATAAAGCACAAAGGAAGGCACAAGGAAATATGATATGCGTTCTTTTTGAGAAAGAGACAGGGAGAAGGAAGAAAAAACACACGCATGCAGTGTAAGGAGGTGTTTGCAAACTGCACCTTTCTGTCTATTCCAGCCTGCTTCTTAGCATCGATGTCTTTCCAACGATCATTTACCTCCCAATAGTGATTTTCTGCTGTCTTAATTTCAATATCATTTGAAGTCTGAAATAATAAAATTATCATAAAGAACTGAAATTTAGGCAATCAAAAAAAATAACGAAATATCAGATTGCCGTTACATGTGTAGCTGCATGATACATGACATGCACTCAGACAGGTAAAAGAAAGATATATTTAGCCAAACACAAACATAATATAACTAGTAAACATTCAAAGAGAAAGTGAGAGACCTTTTTATCTTGCAAATCCTTCTCGAGATCGACCAACCTTGATTTTAATCTATTTGTGAGGTTCACAGCAACGTCATCACTGAAAGGCACATGTGGAAGAGGCCCTAAATTATGTGTCACCCAAAGTTTTTGAATGGTGGAATCTCTTTCATTCTTCAGGGAATTGTGAGCCTAATTCCAAGAAAAGAACACAATTAAACATTCCACCTAAATGGAAAGTAATTCACTTTCAAAATTAACAGTTGATTACTTCTGCTTCAGTCTGAAGCTTGCTAATCTCTCGGATATACTCAGTAGTGTTTTTCTTAAGAAAAGAAGTTTTTATCTCTGTGTCATTCATTTCCCTCTCCAGCTTGCTAATGTTAGATTCCAACTGTGCAAACTTTTCATCAAACTTCGTTTTCCATTCCATCAGATCTTCATCAGGGTCTGTACAACAGGATAGGCTTCTCAGAAATAAACAGAACATGATACAAGAAATAAGCCTCTAACTCAGAGAAATGATTGCATATACAAGACAATGAACACAAATGCGTGTGCTTATATATGTGTGTGTTCTTGAAAATACACTAGTGGGATGAAGACCATCATCATGCCTCTGCTAAGCATAGCAAACCTTCATTTTCCTCCTCAAGAGCAGCATATTGCCTCTGTTGCTCCTTAAACAACGTTCTCCTTTCCACAGTTTTTGACACTATTTGCTCCTGTAGTTTTCTTAAATCTTTCAGAGTTGTTTCAGTTTGATGAATTTTCACATCAACATTCTGAACTTTGCTTTCTAACTCTTGAATTTGGACTTTTAATGATTCCGATCTTTCTTCATCTTGAGTAATGCTTTCTCGAAGCTGTATAAACAGAACTTAATGCCATTAAAAACAAGCCCCTTCCAACTAATCATTCATCATGCTTAGCTAAAATTTAGTACGTATCAGAATAACTGAACTCTGAGATTAAAAATTTTTATATTTCTTGGTAGGATGAATTTAAGATGTCTTTGCAAAATATAATGCTCACAAGTAGTATAAATACTCTTGACAGTTTTAGAAGCAGCAAGCTCTTTAATAACAGCATATACAGAACTTTAAGATGCTAGGAATAGAAATAAAGGTCTGCGTGTTTGATCCTCCATTATCAATAAATGGTAAGAAATGAGAAGCAAGAAAAGCATGCTACAAATATTGAAAGGAAAAGAAATTCAATGCCAACAGTAACTGGGACCAACTACAAGAATATTCTCCTTCTATGAAACCAATTTCTGGGTACATCCACCAAAAACAATATGCAAAATCTTCAAGGAATTTAAAATAAAGAGGGACCTTTCATGATCAAGCACAGAAGAGACAGAACTCAGTATCCATCAGCCACTCAAGTATACACCTTTCTTTGGTCTTTTCAATTGAAAATGATCAATAGTATATAAGCAATGACAAGCAGTCTACTTGACCACTGGATAGACGAATTATCACTACCCTATGAACTAACAGAAAAATCCATTAAACTGATAAATAAAGCACAAAAATAAGACAGATAATTATCTCAAGGGAAAATGAGAAACATATTAGAACCTTATATGCAGCGTCCTTCAAAGTTTGAAGATTCTCCAATTTTAGTTTATATGTCTTTATCTCTAGAGCCTGATCCTTGTGAAGTTTTTTAATGACCTCCAAGGCCTTTGTATATCTGCTTCAGTGAACATTGCCAAGAATTAGTAAATCTACCTCAAAAGATAATGTCTCGTGAAATTAATTGCAGCACACAAGGAAGAATTAGGTACTGAAGATCATTAACAACCAAGCTACCTGAGGCATCCAAAAAATTGAATCAGTCTTTTTCAGATGAGTGCTTCGTAGAGCTTCTAAAAATTTCTGCAGTTAATACTTTACTTGGAAGTGTGTGTATAGTTCATAATGCATATAGACAGGTATGTGCACTATAAGTTATCCGAGATAGTGTTACCCAGGCAAGGAGGGAAAAAAAATAAACAAGCAAATAACATTTTGTCATATTAAATTGCTAGCTGCCTGACCAGGCGGGTCGGAATGATTTGATCACAGCAGAAATGGACTTTGTAAAAGAATTACAAGTCAATGAATGATAGTTATCTTCATGCATTCAAGAAGGCATCAGATAAATATCAAAACTCGTAAAAAAATTTCAAAGCCAAAGTGCAAAAGATACCGAGTAGCCGAGAAGATATCATCAAACTTCTTCTTCAATGTGGAAGGATCTTGCAGTGGCCAATTAGCTTCATCTTGGTGAACAAATATAACATTCTCTAGAACCGCCTTAGAGACCCCCATTAAAGCAGGAATCTCTCGGTCCATGTCAGCACATCTATAGCTAAGGCAAACTTTCTACAATTCACCAAGAAACAATAAAATAACGCGAACACATTAACAAATGGTACCACACATTTCACATTCAGTACAACCATACTTTTTGCAACAAAAACACAATAACCATAAAGTTGTAAGCAATAACCTCTCCTGTATGAGGATTGATTGTTTGAAGCACACTCTCGATAGCCTTATATTCCATTTTCGACGCCTTTTGTGTGAGCTGAAATGACCTAATGCACACCACATCTTTACCTGCTGCAGTCTTAAATCTCAACTTAATTTGACCTTTCGTCTCGGTTTCTCCTGCAACCTATAACACACAACACAAGCAAAAAGCCAAACAGTTCTCAACACAAAAAAATCATATCAACAATACATTAATTTAAATAATTAATGAAATTAAGATACCTTAGGATCATGAATAAAGCTGTGACCGGACCTTGCATTCGGAGGCAACTCGCCTGTGCAAGCAACCTTCAAGCACTCGATAATCGTCTGCGAATAGCGATAAAAAATATTAAAAAAAACACACACACACAAAAATGACGATTGAAATTAAAAGCGCGAGAGAGATAGAGAGAGATTACGGTCTTGCCAGCGCCGTTGGGGCCGACGATTAGGGTTAAGGGTTTGAAGAAGGTGATGACGTGCTTATTCTCGGGGTCGAAGCTCCGGATTCCTTTGATCAACATCTTATCTACTGTACTCATTTTTATTTCGCTTTTTTTTTTTATATATATATATTATCTTTTGAGATTTTCGATTACAGAGACGCAGAGTCAGTACTTGTAGCAGGTGTGAGTGTATGATAAATAGCCATTAACAATATGATAGTTGAAGCTTGCAGGTGACAGAGATTTGGTGATGGGTTAGAGCTAAGAAGAAGAAGAAGAAGAAGAAGGCTTTGATTAAATTGGAGGGAAAAAAAGAGGGATTTTAAGGGATTTTTTTTTCTTTTTCTTTTTTACTAGCACTGAACTACTTAAGGCTGAAGCTTCCAGCGATACTAATTTTTTTATTTTTTATTTATTAATGCTTACCAAAAAAAATAAACAAATTTTTTTATCAAATACAAAATTTAAAAATAAATAAATGATATTTAATTTAGCTAATTTAGTTAATTGATACAAATTTTTTACTTATATTATAAATATCTCGTGATAACTTATTTACTTAATATTAAATAAATAAAACTTTTATAAATTCATGAATTAGTATAATATTCATAAAATAGATTTATTTTAAATTATTTAATTATTTTTATTTATTTTTTAATAAATTCATGAAAACATACAATTTAATTTATTCAAATTAATTTATAGTTAATTACATTATTTCCAATAAGAATGAGCAAAAAAGTATTAAAATATCTATTGTATTTTTAACAAATTATAAAAATATCTTATAATGCTAAAAGAAATATATAATTAGTTTAAGTGGTAAAATGTATTTTAACGTATATGTTTGGTTCAAATGAATTTCACAAAATTTTATGAAATTTATTTGTAAAAAGTAAGTGTGTTTTGGTTTAAATGAAAACTTTGCCAAATTCATTTCCAATTTCAACTTTTTAATTTTGTAAAAGTGTTTAATACTAAATCAATTTTTATTAATAAAATGTATTTGGTTCAAATGAATTTAGCATATGTTTGGTTTAATTCCACCAATGAATCCATTTTCATTTTCAAATGAATTTCCAAATAAAATTCATTTTTAAATGAATTTTTATTCATAAAGTGTATTTGGTTCAAATGAATAGTTTACGAAATATCTTTTATTATTTTGTGTTTGGTGTAAATCTATAATTTAAGTTAATTTTTAATTATAGTCACAAATACCCTTTTAAATAGATTGTTTTTTTTTAGATTTTTTTTGTTTCATATTACATAATTAAAAATTGAACCGAACCAAACCAAACGAAAATTTTGGTCATAAAAACTGAATTGACCGAACCAAAATTTTAAAATATTAATTATTTTTGTATTTTTATATTAAATTATTATATATTTTTTAAAAAAATTGAAAAATAAAAAATAAAAAATTGGTTAGTTCGGCTAATCGAATTTTTCAGATATAAAACCGAACCTAACCGAACCAAATTTTGGTTCGATTTGATTCTAAAAAATAGAAAATGCTGATAAATTAAACCGAACCGAAATGGATCGATTCGGTTCACAGTTCGGTCATCTCAAAAACCATATTTACCCCTAAGGAGAATGGATGAAATATGGTGTGTAGGAAAAAAGATAGAGATAGAGTTTGAAAATAAAAATAATAAACATGGGCATTTTTTACTTTATAAAAATATAGTTTAAAATTGTGGAATCATTTAGAAATAAATTAGTAATGTCAAATTTCACAAAATAAAAAAATTGAAATTGAAAATAAATTTTATCAAATATTGATTTGAACCAAACACACAAACTTGGATTTATAAATAAATTCCACAAAATTTTATGGAATTCAGTTGAAATAAATACGCCCTTAAATTTATTTACAAATGAATTTTATTTAAAATTTATTTAGAAATAAACTAAAATTTTTAATAGAATTAAACCATATAAGGGGTCAATATAAAAAGTATGAATCGATTTCAGACCTGATATGATCTTTTGCTCTCCTTCTTATAGTGAGGAATTAAACTATTTCAATCAACATACTTAAAAAAAATGACATAAAAATAAATAATTAAAATTTATAAATTCAATAAAATACTGATTTTTTAAAATTTTTATTGATATTTGGAAAGGTAAATCTCTCTCTTCTCCGTCCATAGTGAGCATTCGGTCGGTTCGGTCAATTTTTTTTATTGAACCGAACTAACTAAACCAAAAAAATTCAAAATCAAACCAAACTAAAGTTTGGTTCGGTCAATTATAAAAAATCGAAAATTATATGTAAAAAACCGAACTGGCCGAACCAAACTGAAAATTTTAAAAATATGAATTATTTTTTATTTTTATATTAAATTAGTATTTATTTTTTAAAAAATATTTAGAAATATAAAAATAAAAAATAAAAGTTCGGTTAACTAAAATTTTTGTATACAAAATTGAACCGAACCAAATTTTTGTTCGATTCTAAATATTTAAAAATTCTAAAAAAACAAACCCAACCGAAGAGGGTCGGTTCGATTTTCGGTTCGAACAGTTCGGAACCGGTGCTCACCCTCCATGTTAATACAAGCTTTTTGCCACTCATTCTAACCATGAAAAAAGGCGGAAGGTTGATTTTGTTTATAAAATTTTAAAAACAATTACAGAGCGCGAAGATACGCGCCACTCGTCGTCCGTACAAACGTAAAATCAAAATTCCTTCACAGCCAAACACGCCATTTCCCCAATTCCCACCTCTATCTCTCCCAATCAAAATTATCTCTAACCTATGCAACCTCAACAAATTTCTCCTCCTTCTCCTTCTTCTTCTCAATTCGCTTCGATTTCAGAATTGGATCATTCGCTACAGCCACCAACAAACGAAGATCTCGCAACAATTGACGCTATAGAAGCCGCATTTCACCAATCAACCAATAAAAAACGGCAATCACCGCTTCAAAACGACGACGACGACAGTGGTTACTACCTCAACAAAACTCGCCGCCGGTTACCGAGTTCCTTCTCGCTATCTCCTTGCCGAGGTAAATTGTTTTTAGGTATTTGTTCTTGTTTTTGTTGTATATGTGTATTTGAAAGTGATTGTGTGATAGTTTTTTTCAGGTAATGTGAAAATGAGGTATCCTGTGTTTAAATTTGGAGGAAAAATTTTGTACAGTAGAACTGCCGGTGATGTAGAGAAAGCTGCAATGGAGTTTTTGAAAATGCTTGAGTGTAAAAGAGAGGAAACGAGTTTAGTTACTGTTGGATTTGATATTGAGTGGAGACCTACTTTCAGAAGAGGTTTGTTCATTAGCTTTGTTAGTGTTGTTTTAATGTTTTTTGTATGCATAAAATTGAGCAAATTTTGATTTAATTTGATTATATTTAGTTAATTGTCATGTCATTGATTCTCTGTATTTAGGTGTATGATTTTGCACATGATCAACACACGTAAAATTTGATTTTTTTGAATTTGTTTCCCTTTTCGTCAGATTTGTCCAGTCTTTGGTTGGTGGATTCATGTCACAGTGTTTTCTTTTTAATAAAACTTTAAGTATATTTGGAGATGCATGTGTGCTACTGTTACAAGCATGTGAAATATGTAGACTGTTATATTTGTTCTTTATTGTATTGTGAGAATCATTTCTTGCATTGGTTGTAGTTGCCTTCTGTACTTTTGTTTCTGCTTTTGAATAGAGTGCTTGGTTTATCCTTTGGAAATGATTATAATGAATTAGTTGCTCTGTGTTTTTAATTTTTCAAATGAATTTCGCACAACTTTCTGGGTGCTTTGGCTTTTTATAAGAATGTGTGTAGTAGTTGCACAGAGATGAAGTCTCACATCTTCACCTTGGTGTTTTGTATTTGAGAATTTTGCTTATTTAGAATTGTAACAGTATTCACGGTTTTTTGTTATCATTCTTTGTGGTGTGTTTATAACTTTCATATCGGCTCTGATAAAAATAGGTACCTGTGAAACACATACAGATACACCCACCCCTTTTATCATCAAATATCATGGGGACATATTTTTTACATCTCAATCTAGACATGCTTCCTTCAACATTTTCATGCTGTTTATGTTGTACCTACGACCTCTTGCAATCTCATTCCTTCATCAATCTTTTATTGTAAATTTGAAGGATATGTATAACAATAGAGACATTACTTTCACTTGAAATTTAATATTTATTATAAATTACAGCTTGATATAAACACCTTGAGTGGACTTGGTATGTAAATATTAGTAGGAGGGAATGTAACTAAAAAAGGAAGTTCACAAATTCTTCATTCCCTTTTTAGTTTCTTACAAGTTGGTAATATTTGCTATTTCCAAAGGACAGCAGTTCTATTTTTCTCACTTTTCATTATCTGGGAAGGATGTGGTAGGACTTCATAATATTGTGGCATTTGCAGTATTTGATTAAGTAACTATCTTATGCACTATCCAAATTTTTGGGAGAATTGCATATGACAATTCTAAATGCACATTGCCGGAACTTTTAAGGCTTTAGCTAGTGCTCAGTTAACGATGGTTAAATTTCCAGGGCTCCAAAATTTAGCAGAGTAGCTTATCAACTAAAGTTGAAACAAAGTGTTAGGGGGGAAATTCACAGGGTGTTATAGTTTATTAATACGGATTAGAAGAAAGTTGTATTTCTGGGTCACTGACTTTGAGAAAAATCTTTTACAGGTGTTTTGCCTGGAAAGGCTGCAGTAATGCAGTTATGCAGTGGCACTGATCATTGTCATGTGATGCATATCATTCATTCTGGAATACCCAAGAGTCTGCGGTTTCTTCTTGAGGATTCTACACTTCTCAAAGTTCGTAAGAACTTTTTCACAATTTCTTTCTTCTCTTCATGTGCATTTGAATTGTTTGTTTTTGTTCATACATTCAGATCATATGATTCCCGCATGATACAGGTTGGAGTTGGCATTGGCGGCGATTCTGTTAAGGTTTTTAGAGACTATAATGTATCGCTTAAAGCAGTGGAGGACCTTTCATATCTGGCAAAAAAGAAAATTGGCGGGGAACTCAAAAGCTGGGGTCTTCAATCTCTAACTGAGATGCTTGTTTGCAAAGAGGTATCTATCTCATCTAGTTAGTGGTACTGGAAAGACTCTGAAAGTCAGGCCTTCCTAGGGTAGCGAGTGCTTGTTTTGCAATCTTATTCATGATTGCCTTTTCCAGTCTTAAGATATCACTAGAATAGGACTTTGGATTGTTTAAGCATTAGGAAATACAGGGCTTAATCAGTGTTACTTTCTCCTCTCTTTGATTGACAGTTATTTTTTTTTACCACCAGACCGTGTTAATCTTAGATGCCATTTTATTACACAATGACAGCATAGGCACCTTATTGCTTGTACTTTGTTGTAATAGATGTAAAATTTCCTAGATATCTTGGTAGTTGCTGGACCACTTACATTCTAGGAGAACTTTTGTTAAAAAGTTAATAAAAATAGAGACAATCTCTGATTGAAGCTTGTATGCACTGGCATGCAAAACTTCTACATCAGGTTCATACTGTAGGTTTGAGATGTTGTGCCTCTTCTGGATATGATGCATTATACTTCAATCAAGTTCTTAAATTTACTGGAAAAGAGATTTTGTTTCTATGAGTGTTTAGTTTTGTGAAATTTGTATACAGGATACTTCATTGCAAATCATTTAACATAGTGTACATTTAATTGGGTTAGCATGTGTCCTTGAGTCTGCGTCAATGACTAGCAATTCCATGTATCTCATCCCCCCAATTTTTTTTTTCTAAAGTTCTTTATTCTCTTTCCAATTAATGGTTCTTTTTAATTAATGAATGGGGATCACCTCTTTTGGTAGTTTTACAAGCACTGAAGTTGTTAAAAATGGCATTTAATGCCCTTCAAATTATTTTGGCCTTTGTTTTTTGATTGGCAGCTTTAATGAACTCACTAAAACCTTGCAGCTTCAGAAGCCCAATAAAATCAGGTTGGGAAACTGGGAAGTGGATGTTTTGTCAAAGGAACAGCTAGAGTATGCTGCCACAGATGCTTTTGCTTCTTGGCAGCTTTACCAGGTAATTGCTTATTACTGCTCTTACAGTGGCAGATGGTGTTACTGTCTCCAGTACTGATTTATAGTCTTTATTTAGGTGTTAAGAGGTCTCCCAGATGCAAAGAACGAGACTGATGAAAGAAGTGAAGAACTTGAAATTGTACCATAATCATCAGGTTCGCTTTTATCACCTCATTTATCATGTCTACCTATTGTGCGTACAAACTGACCTGATTAAATTAAAGTTTGAAATGTTATCATCATTATTAACTGAAAAGAAGGGTTATTTGAGAGAATTATTGCTTCAATGACATCAGATAAGAATAATCGTATGTTATATTAATACGTAGGGGTATTCAAAACCTAGTATCCAGTAGTCGAATGAGGAGAAATTATGTTAGCTATGCCTTGTTTACTGACGTTGTGTACATGTAGGTTTCTGTTGAGGAATCCTTCCTGTCCCTAAACCATAGTGAGATTTGAACTTGAGACTTCTTATGAGTAATGAAGTTGCCGAACCTTAATCGTTGGCATTAGGGACACCTGTATAAACCCAGAATTAGTAACTACCATGACACCCTTAAGAAAATCTGGTCTTTTATTTCCTTACAACTTGGTACATTTTTACGTAAGAATTTTTCTACGGTGGGAAGCTATTCGAGTTGTAGACTACATATGACTGTTATTGTTAGTGTTTTCTTTTTCTTAACTTTTTTTATGCACCATCCCATGTTAGTCTGGTTTCCGCTGCTTAGAGCTTTAAGAATTAGAGTGCGGAGGAGCAGGGCTTCTACCATTTAAGCTAGGCTTCAGGTGTAGTAGTTAGTTTGATTAATCTAATATTCACTCAGCATATCTCATGACATTTTGTTTCTTTTATATATTTATGTCTTTGGAGAAATGGTCATCACAAGAAATTTCTTGTTTAATTGCATTAGGCCTGGATTGGATTGGATTTGGACCACCATTTGCCAAGTGCCAAGTTGGGTCTAGGTGTTGTAAAGAAATTGGCCTTATTAAACAACCTAGAAAGAAAGGATTTCAAAGAGAAACAAAAGGGTGATACGGAAGGTTTGATATGTTGTATTTGTACTATTAACAAGTGCCAAAACATTATTTATCGAGGCAAAGATCTTTGGAGATATGAGAGTGATATGTCTTGATCAAGATCCAAAATGGACCTCCTAATTTCCCGATTGTGTTGAAGAGAAAAACCCAACACAGCACATGTCTAGCACATGGTTGAAGAGACAAAAGGTTATGTCCATTTCTTGTTAGCTTTTGTCATGCAGAAAAAAGTCTTAAAATTAAAATCCAACAAATTCTTTTCATGTGTTCAACATTTTAGCTGTAAAATAGATTCTTTCCTTCTTCTTTTGCTTTGTTTTCGTACTTTACTGCTGCTGCACCCTCCTTTGTCTTTGTTCTCTTATATGTCTATATATTTGTTTTTTATGTGAATTTGATCAAGTAAAAATGGAAGGAAAGCAAGTTTTTTCTACTAGTTCTACATCATGGGTGTTTTAATCTCCATAGACTTTGTGGGGATTTCAATTTCGCGAGTGGAATAATAAACATTTTAATTAGAATTCTCCCCCCACCCCCCTCCCCCCCTGGTTACCATGTTACCCTATAGGCAGAAAATGATCGTGAATGAAGAATATTGAAAATGACAAAAAAAACAAAAAGATAAGTCTGCCCTGAAATCTAAATCATTTTGGTTATAAGTAAGCACTTACAGTCATGTGAAAAATAATTTCTTATTTTGAGGAGTTGCTGGGTGACGCTTTGGTGCATGGTGACAAATGCCTAGTCAACTAGAGCCACTTACTGGCAATTGTGTGCCACCGACACCCATACACGGACAAGTCTTTTTTTTTTTTTGAAAAGAATACACGGACAAGTTTTTAATGACTAAACTCTTGCAATTAACCAAGACTTTGGTAATCCATATAATCATAAAATTCCAAAAAAAAAAATCAGATTTTGACACTTTTAATGTCTGTTTCGCATTAAAATTAGAATTGTGTTTTTTGACAATATTTTTTCTAATGTTATAAAATAATATTTTTTGAGCAATTTTTTTCTTCTTTTGAGTGTAGTTATAAATTTTTTATTGCCATGTTGCTATGGAATTTTGATTTTACTGTCATACGTTGAACCATGGTCTAAGTAAGAAATTTTCTAGTGCCTATAAGATTTTACGGAATAATTTTCTTTCTTTGTTTTTCATTAACCGAATAAAAAATTAATGCTTACCCATTATGAAAAAAAATCTAATTATAATGTTGATGTTTACAGAAATCTAGATTTTATTAGATGATTCTATTTCAATTAAAAGATAATCAGGTTGTTGAATCTTTCAAGCTACGAATGAGACTTTTGTCCAAAGCTTTGTTTCATCATTTTGTTTATAGCTTATGATACATACATTGTAGTTAAAAGAAGATTATACATAACGATAATCTCTATCTAAAAGTTGTCACATTTTCAACAGTCACGTCGTCGCATGTTTTCTTTGTCAAAAAAACAGGCTTTGAGCCTAAGCGACAAGGTGGGTTTGTGAGGGGGGGGGTGGTGGGGGGCGGGGCTGGAGTGAGTACATTTGGGTTATCAATAGTCAAAAAAGAGATTTAATCATTTTACTATATTTTTCTGTATAAAGTGAATGGGACAGAGTCTCAACTTGCAAATCTAATCTATATATATCATGTCTTTTTCTCACCATTTTACAGATGCTGCTAATGGGATCATATTGATTATCCATTTGTAAATGATACAAAGTCTTGGCTGTTATTATTTTTCTTCAAATAATACATCAATATTTTCAACTCTCATTTTAACTTTTATAGGGTAACTTTTAAAAAATGCATATCTACACTTAAAAAATAGACTATTGATATTCTCTCAATATATGTTTTGATCTGTCTGCTACTTTGTTGCATAATTATATATATTTTAAATATTTTACATCAGATACTGATCGATTTTAAATATTCTATACTCAAATACTAAGACACATCTTACATATATATGGATATTTTGTCATGCAAACAGTTTCATTTCCACTTTTGTTCTATATTTTAGTGCAATGGCCAACTTTTCGGCATAAGCACGCACTAAGTATAAATGGGGAAACCCACGCTCCTCATCTAAGGCTCATCAAACTCAAAACATACATATAATTTTCTATTTTGCTATTTTTGATTAGGTGAAAGTAATGGGATTGAGGCTATTGCATTTGCATTTGCATGTGGGTGGGACTGCCAATCCATTACAAGGTGTCTTATTCAACGAGTGAATAAAAACTCTTCCCTTTTTTTCTTCTTCTCTCTCATATACATTGGATTTGGGGTTATCATGAGACCATTTGAGATGCCATTCC
>CATIWO010093743.1:0-11326 GCA_949673435.1 Macaranga tanarius | reverse complement strand
ATTATTATTATTATTATTATATGGAGATACCTTGAGTTAGTTCTCCATGAGATGATGTTTTTATATTTGAAATATTTGTCAAATTTTAGAATATGTAAAAACATTTTAATGAGTGTTTTACCCCTACTCCTAATAAATATTTAAAATTTTAATCACACTTTTATAATATAAAGATTCTATCACTGGCAATAGACTATAGTATTCTCAATCACATAAGGCATGCTTGCACAGGATGTTCCAGGAGCCGCGTAAGCATAGAAGCTCCAAGAGCAGCCCCCACATTCAAGGGTGTCCTTTTTTTTTTTTTTTATCTAAAAGATGAATTTTCATTCATTCATTCATGTGAATACTCTTATAAGATGGTATAAGAAATAACATTAAAGTACTCCCTCTGTTACTGAGAAAAAAAAATTATATCTAAAAAATAAAATAAATTTGCACTTAATATAGAAATTTTCCCAGGTGAAAATATGAAAAAACTTTATTTGGCCATCTGTGTCAATTGCATTTCAGATGTACTGAATGAGCCAAATCGGAGCATAATTTGACTGAGTTCTTCAAGTCTTTACCGCTAAAATTTCTTCAAATCTACCATTTGACTGCTCCAATGATAAATCAAGCATTAAAGTGGAAGAAAAAATTCACACTAAAACTATAACTCCAACAAAATATTATTTAAAAACTTATGAAAATATCCATTTTGATTTGAGTTAATACTCAAATACACGGAATAAAGCTAATACTTATAAAAAAAGTAAAAAATTTTAATGATTTTTGGCTATAAATAGCCAAAAATCACCAGAGAAAAAGTAGATATAGATGAAGAATATGAAGCAGTAGATGAAAGAAAAAGACATTCAAGGGTGTCCTTTACTGCAACCCAAATAAACTAATAAAATCGTACGGACACATACAACCCACAGTCACAATAATCCAGAAAAGAAAACCCTATTTTCAACCAATGAATAGTGCCATTAGATTTTCTCTAATTATTACGGGCCAAGTGCAATATTTGACAGGCTTCTTTCTGTACCTATAAATTCCATTGGACCCATAAATGATATATTGAAAGAATTCTTTTCCCAAAATATTTAAATAGAATTTATTTGTAATTAATTTAATATATTTAATTTAAATTGCTATTTTATAAAATTTATTTTAAATAAATTTTTTATTTGAGAAAAATATTTATTTAACCAAATATTACACCATGAAGTAGCAATACAATAAATATAATGTTAAAATAATATGAATGTTTGATAGCACTAAGTAATGTAACATTTAACTAAGTATAATGAAATAATAATAAATAAAATTAAAATGATTTTTTATTTTATAAAAATTAAAAAGAATTTTAAAATAAATTTAGAATATTTTAAAATAATTAAAATAATTATTTTGATCATGAATCACATATAAAATAATTTTATTACTGTAAATTATTATTTAATATTTTTATTAAAAAAATAATAATACTATTAGTTGGTGGAGTATTAAAATATTAAAAAATAAAATTATATCTCTCTAAATATCCAAAAAATCATACACCTTTAAGTAAAAGCATCTAATTACGTAATAATATTTTTGTACTTACCTTAATTTTATATAGCTAATCTTCTTTTCTTAATTGATATTTCCAGAAGTTATAGAGTAATTCCGGATCACCAACTCACTATATCTAGTTGAAAGACCAAACCAATTATAAGTTAAGAACTAATTAAAATGATAGAAACAAAAAATCTAAAAGAAAATAAGTGAACTCGTCATGTCATAATTTAAGGAAGTTATATTTTTTAATTAATTAATTTATTATTTTTTTTAGTTGTTATAATATGATTGGTTTGACATTTCAGTTCAACAATGATCCCACTTTTAAGGCCAAATGACGTTAGCATGCATGCAAATACACATACAATTAAAAAAAATTAATATATTTGTAAGTTTTTAAATTTGATATGTTTTATTAGTTTGTCTCATCAACTTATAAACTTATTATTTTAATTTACCAACTTGCCAAAATTATGATATATAAATAATTTTTAACTAATTTAAGTGTATAAATAGTTTAATTTCAACATATAAAATTATTATTTAGACATCTTAAGCAGCGCTACAAAGTGCTAATAAATTTTATTAGTAGGAATTAGTTCGAGAAGTGGAGATGTATTAGATAAATAAACAAATTAATATCATACATATGACAAAGTTACAAAGTCATGGAAACTAAACCCTAGCTATAGGTAGCTGCGAAAAAAATATATATATGCCAATTTATTGCTTTATTGTGTAGATTTGTCTCTGCTATAGATGTGGAGTCTCTACAGTCTCCAACTGCTTTTTTTTTTTTTAATACAACCCCGAAATGGAGACTTATAACATTTAATTATACTATTAACTATCACTAATTATAACAACTAACTATTATATTATAATTACATTATATACTAATATATATTTTAGCGGGAGACAGGTAAGTACATATTATATTTGACTATTGTCCCCAAACCTGAAACCTCAAGTTTCTAAAGCTTCCATCTAAACTACACATTATCCAACTGCTACTACCATAAATTCTGTCCTTTATTGCCTTGTTAATTTTCGCAATAGGCTCAGAGGGGGCTATGGCAAAATAAATAAATAAATAAGGGTTCAACTTGGCTATAAAATGGCTATGATTAGATTTTCCTTTCATGCTTTTGGCCTTTTCTCCATTTCTTCAATTATGTTCTTTCTGGGATTGTCTTCTTCTTTTTGTTTATTTATTTATCTATTTTTGTTGTCCATATGATGAGGATTTAAATTAAAGCTTCAAGTGAAGTTGCAGAGTTTTGAGGTTTGTGTGCAAATTTTGCATTATCGACCTCTCTTTTTCCTCTTATATTCATGTGTGAAATCTTATTTCTGGTCACTTTTATTGCTTCAAAATGTTTGTATATATAGAGCTTGTAGCCAGTTACTATCTCCTACACCCTTTTTATTCCTTTTAAGAGACTTCTTATAATATAAGATCTAGGCTATGCTCATTTGTGCTTATATTATATACAACTATTAATATATACCTTTAGAAAAAAAGGCTATCTAAATTATTTTTTTTGGCCCAGATGGAATGGTTAGTTTGTTAATTATATATAGAAAATTAGTATTTTGAAAAGAGCAGATTCGAGCCCTGATTTCCATAGAGGCATGCCCAAAACAAAGGGTCATTGCACTACATAGCTGCATGCATATAAGTATATAATTTAAACACATAAAAATGCCTTTTGTACTTCCAGTGGCACTACTAATTACATCCATTTTCTTCTTTCAGAATGCAATGAGAGAAGACAATAATATATAGCAACTTCCTCAATGACAATCCTAGGTAATTATAATAAGCTCAACTTCATTCATATCTCTTAATTAATTTTCTTTGACCTTAAATTTGTTGTTAATGTCGGTACATGCAGTGAAACTTTTAACGAGTTTATGATAATTAAGTAAGCTGTTTGTTTTCATCTTTAATTTGAATCACAACTTGCACCATGACAAAATAATTTTGTAGTTGTTCTTGTAAAAAATATCTAGCTGCTTACGCATAAAAAAGTAAGATAATAAGCGACATAAATAATGTTGTCGCTCGACGTAGAAATTCGCAAATCATTTTTTACGTATTTAAATGCCCCCTACTAATGGGGTAAATAAATAATTTTTAAAAATAAATTTTTATTTTTATTTAATGAGCGATAACACTATTTATGTTGTAAAGCAACATGTATTATTACCCAAAAAAATGTAAAAGTGAAAAAAATAATACTTTTAGGCTCCGTTTGTTTGCGGAAAATATTATGTCTCTTGAAAAATATTTTTCAGAAAAAATAATTTCTAAAAAAATATAATATTTTTTTATGTTTGTCTACAACACTAGAAAAATAGTTGAAAAATATTTATGGTATTTAGTTTGCAATAGATTTTTTTCTAAATTATACAATATTATATAGAAATGGTAATATTATTTTTTATTTTTCTCTCTCTATATTTGATAAGCATTCAAGCCTTGGAAAATAATTTTCCGTTCTCAGGATGGGAAGTTGTTTTCCCATATTTTCAAGTTATTTTCCTTTGACTTATTTTATTTTGATAACCAAATATTAAAAAATATAGAAAAATATTTTCCGCAAACAGAAATAATACTTTTGGCTTTAGATAGAAATATTTTATTTATGATCTGGTCACTTCAATCCATAGCTAGTGCATAAGTAACAAGTTAACTTAGAGGGAAGGAAATTTCTATCCTCTGTAATAAAATTACGTACGTACGGAACGGATGGAGGTGCATAGTTCAATTTTCTCATACAAAATTTTGAAATATCTAAAAAAAAATTATTATTTACACCATCCAACTGAGTGAAATATGAATATTTTAGATTTAAGTAATAAAAATTTGACACACACATATATATTAGGCATTATTTTTATAATTAAATAATATAGGATGTACAAAGTTGAAATTTTGTTTTATATTGCCAACATAGAAGACTAAAAAAATTATTTTATTTCTTGTGGTAGATGCATATTATTATTATATAATTTTTTTAAAATGTTCAAATTATATTTCTTAATTTGATTAATATTATTTATCCAAAATATAATAATAAAGTATTCAGTCTAGATTTATATATAAATTTAAATAAATTTTTAAAAGTTAGACATATTTATTTTAATGAAATGTTCAACATGTATGGTTATATTATTAATTAATATTAATTATGTGCAGCTCAAACTTTTTCCTTTTTTTCTTCTTACTTTTCATATTTATTAGCAGAGCCCTCTATACATTATTTTTATCAATTTAATTTTAAAATAAGTGGGTATTCCAGATAGATCTAGATTTTTTTTTTTGGTTTCGTTGTCTTATTGCGGTGTTTGATTTTCGTTGTCTTGTTGCGGCATTTAGTTTTTACCGTTTTGTTACGGCGTTTTTTTGTATGTGGGTAATTCAGACAAACAAAGTATATTCGATTCAACAGAGATATCAAATCTAATTATGGTCGTCAGTATGTTGCAGCACTGGAGTCATAGGTATTCTAGTCATTATAGAATTTTTAAATATGTAGGCTTTGAGCCAATTTATTATACTATTAACTTTGGAGATGTGAATATGTCACAGTTTCATCATTTAATGGCTTTTAACGGATTTATATCAATGTTTTTATTTATATATTGTTGGTTTGAATGAATGAAATTATTGTTATTTTAAAAAGAAAATATATTAATTATGTGCATAATAAATATCAGTGGAAGTATATTATTCTGTAAACGAAGTACCATTATTAATAACAATAGAAAATTAGTGAAAATATTATCATTTTCTTAAAATAATAAGTAGAGTAACAACAATAACAAGGTTTATGCTTTACACCAATTCATATTTCACTGGATGACGAATTTTGTATTTTGATGCGGGTTTTGTGGAGATGAGTTTAGAGTTGCATTTGGATGGGCCCACGGAGGGAAAATTAAAAACAAAAAAGAGAACAAAAGCCCAAATATGTAAGAACATCAGAAGCAAAAGAAAACATAGAAAATTAATGATTATGCCCCAAATTCAAGAAGTTGTGCTTGCAGCTTGGCAATTTAGGGGTTTGCAATTGGTCGGTTTTAAGGATTTTTTCTGATTGAACTAAAATAATTGAATTGAGTAAGTTGAAAATTGAATTAAACTGAACTAATTTTAAAACTGAACCAATTCTAAAATTGAACCGAATCGAACTGAAATTTTTAAAATTATTAATTATTTTTTTATTAAAGTATTATATATTTTTAAAAGATTTAAAAATAAAAATGCAGTTGGTTCGGTTAATTAAATTTTTTTTTTACAAAACGGAACCGAACGAACCAAATTTAGGTTCGGTTCTAAAAAATAAAAAATACTGAAAAATTAAACTTCGATTCGGTTCGGTCATCTCGAAAACTATGCACACCCCTACTTGGCAATTGGCATTACCTTTTGAAAGCTGATTTTGGTTCATCACTGGAGCCAAACTTCAGAGATAAATCATTAATTGAATTATATATTCTGGTATTTTCTTGCCTTAGCCTAGTTGCTAAAGTTGAGGCTCCAAGACTAAACAACTCTTGCTTCAAATTCTAGGTGTTATTTGAATTAAATTGTAAAACTGGTTTGATTATTGTTTAAATTGTATTGTTCATTTTTAATGGCAAAAAAGAAAATTATTTTTCTAAAAATAATTATTTTAGAAGCAAAAAAAAATTAATTTTAGAAGTATGGATCCAAAGCAACAATGGCAAACCACCCCAAATATGGTCATCATCAAAACCTTCCATCATGTTATCATAAAAAAATTATCAGCAACTTTGTTTACATCCTTAAAAAGTCTGTTGCAATGTTGTTTATTTCAGATATTATTGAAAAAAATTGTTTTCAATATTTTTAATTGGATATTGTAAAATTTCTTTTCTTTAAAATTTGTAACATAAAAGATCTTTTTTTGTGCAAATTAAAATTTTGGGAGAATATAAATGGGGAACTCAAACCTTAGTAGGTTTTATTTGAAACATATGCTATTTCAACTGATTAAAAGGTATATAAATTTGAAGCGTTATTTTACATGCTTTTTGTTTACAGCTTTCTTTGAAAAATTTGTTTCCAAAAGAGAAATTATTAATATTAAAACGTGGTTTATTCCTAATATTTTTGAGGGGAAGCAGGAAGTTAGCTTTTTGCTAATTTCTAATATTCCTAATCTTTTTGCTATGCTAACTCTAATTGTTCTTTAGCCATATTGTTATTATTTTATCAATCAAAAATTACTTCCAGGAATCATATCTATAAATTTGTTTACTATTTTGCATTACACAGAAGCCAAAAAAAAAAAAAAAAAGGAAAAAAGTTTTAATTTTACAAAGCAAATTTATAGCTAATCAAAAACTTTACTTAAACATTATGAATTATGTGAAGCATATGTAAGAAAATAAGGTACTACCATCCATTAGAAACTAGTAATTAATTTGACATAGCTTTATTATGATTTTCTAAATTGAACTTAACCAATTCGCTTAATCTCCAAGTCATGCTGCTAAATCATTTTATACCTCTTTTATTCATATTAATTTAATTAGGTTTATTACCTTTTCTTTGAATTTCTTAGGGTCTGTTTGGTTCAGCTGTTTATGTTTGGTTCAACTGTTTATATCAGCTGATAGTTGATAGCTGTTGCGGTTAGCTGATAGCTGATAAATATGAACCGTTTGGTGAAATTTCATTAGCCGTTGCTGTTAGTATGTTAAATGACAATTAAAAGTATAGATTATTTTTAAATATAGTTTAATACATTTTTATAATATTTTGAAATTATGTAAATTATTTAAAAAATATATAATAATAAATAATAATTTACCATCTTTAATTTATTAATTATTAAAATTATTAATAAAAATTATGTGAAAATTGGTTTTAAAATATAAATCTTGTTAGTATAAAATTTTAAGAATATATATATATATACATATTATTTAATTGTTAATTATAATTTAAAATAATATTTATTTTATTTAATTATAAATTACAGAAATAGTTATGTACATTTAAAGAAAAGTTAGTTATTAATTATTTTTAATAAGGGTAATTTAGTCTAAATATAAAATAAATTTAAATCAGCTATCAGCTGTTAGAAAAAAGCTCTAAAATATAGCTTATCATATCCGTAGCTGTTTTAGACAAAAATAGCTATCAGCTATGAATTTAGAAATTTTACCAAACACCTAAAATGTAGTTGATTGAGGAAAAACCTCTATCAGCTACTCAAATAAATTAAACCAAATACCCTATTAGACAATATTGATTCATAATATATAACTTATTTATACATAAAATATAAAAAACAAGATCATGTGATAATACATCAACATTTATAAGCTATAAAATGACATATAATTTTACGAATCATTGAGTAGTATAGTGATATTAACTCTCTTTAAAGTTGTTGATCATTTACATGATCAATGTGTTGATTGATCAACATTTATTTTCATTTTAATAATCAATTTTAATTGCTAAAATATATATATTTTTAAGTGTATATGTAAGTTAGAATCAAAACTACACTTAATGTGACTATGTATGGAAGTGAAAACAAAAAGCTATAGAAGAGAAAAGACTCTTCACGATCCTAAGTGTCTCCTCGTGACCGTGAGCAATGCCTATGAGCAGGCCAATCACGAGAATTCAAATGAAGTTATTGGACAAAACTCTTTACAATATCCCTCACACTTCTCTTCACGACTGTGAGCATCCTCATGAGTGACATAGACACCTTATAACGGCTAGATTAAAGCTCCAATGGCTAGTTTCTCAAATGTCACGATTGTGAGCATCATCCTTATGGTTGCAAGCATAAAAACATTTGCAAAAAGTGAAAGAAACATTAAATAAATGTAGAGGAATATAGTGGCGAAATTGGAGGACTCCAACAGTTAATTTTTGATCCTCCGTTATAAATACAAGCTCAAACTTCATTTAAAGAGTTAGAGATTTTATGGATCAAATCTATTATAAAAATTTATTGAATTAAACTTTGTTTTTTAAAAAATTTTATTTGTATATTCATTTATTGTAAATAAAACTTTTGTTGAGTTTATATCTACCTTTTTTGTGAGGGTTGAGTGTGCGATTATGTGAGACCCGCAACACGTGGCCTCAAACCAACCCTTACACGTGTCCCAAAAAATAGAATTAAAATTCTATTAGGACACAAATACATGTCATGCATATTCATACTCAACATATATTACTCATACACATACAAGTGAATGAAACAATTATATAATTTTTTTTTACTGGGTTTGCGCTAGGGGATTGGTGGTCGCCATTCACTGGCGCCCGCCAGTGACTAATGGCAGCCCTTCCAGCTCTGACCCAAAATTTGCTGAAAAATAAAACCCACACACATTGCACCTACACACGTACTTCCTGAACAATGTTTCTCACACACATGCTCAATTAGATCATCCAAATATCATACATAAATTAACAGAATCACAATACCCATAAGAACCTCACAACTCATGTATATTCATATATACGCCATAAGTTATTACTGGAATGCACATCACATAGTACAATCTCAACACAACCAACTAATATACATAGATACACACAACTAACTTCTGGGATAATGCTTCATATATTTTTATTTCATATCCAACTCATCCAAATAACATACACAAGTCTAATATATTCTTAATAGCAATATTCACACTACGTCAACTTTTCATTTCAAACATTACATATAGCTCAAATGTTCACAATATCATTAATAAAATACAAATGATGCATGACTATGAGGATGGAAGTCAATTTCACCAAGTATACCTTGAGCCCCCGGAATCACAAGCTAATCAAGCGCCAAATTCTTACTAACTATCTCCTAAAAAATAGTTGCAAAGGGGTGAGATTGCGACTTAATAAGTAATTACTAATATAACAATATATATATATATATATATATATATATATATATATATATATATATATATATATATATATATATCACTTCTCAATAACTAATTAAGTGATATATATGCTTGTTCAAGTTACACATATAACCATGCTTCCAATTCCAACAATTAACAATCACTTGTAATTTAAATCCGTAACATATACCAAATCCTGCCCGAAAATTTTGGGAATGCTTTTAACCCTTTCCACGATCCCCACGTTTGAAAAAAGTGAATTTTCATCGTTCTTCTCGTTGACCAGTGGCGGTGCTGGTGGTGTTGTTGGCACCAATGATTTAGCCCTAATAACTGAATTATGAGTTGAAAAGTTTGACCTTATTGACTGAACCATCTCAAAACTCTCAGGAATGGATCTCACTGACCCCAATTCAACAACACCTACATCAGAAGCCACCAACACAATAGTCTTAATTCCAGCAGACTTTGCAAGATAAGACCTCACACAGTCATCAGAACCTGACTTAAAAGCATCAGGGATCCAAACATGCTTCCCAGAAGCAAAACATATGCCCGGACCGCCTTCTCCAAAAGGAAAAGAGAAATACATAGATGCTAAAAAGAACATCTCAATATCAGTAACCCTATCCAATCCCAAAGCATAATTTTCCTCATCTGATTCACCAGACAATGTATGCAGCATCTGCAGAACTCTTTTTCTCATCCTTTGTTGGGTCCCATCCTCAAGGCGTAAATTGAGAATTCTGGTTGCTTCAAATTCTTCCCCTGCTTTTGAGGAATATAGTGGAAAATTTGGAGGACTCCAACAGTTAATTTTTAACCCTCCATTGTAAACACAAGCTCAAACTTCATTTAAAGAGTTAGAGATTTTATGGATCAAATCTATTATAAAAATTCATTGAATTAAACTTTGTTTTTTTTCTTAATTTTTATTTGTATATTTATTTATTGTAAATAAAACTTTTGTTGAGTTTATATCTACCATTTTTGTGAGAGTTGAGTGTGTGATTAGTTGATAGAATTATTTCTTTTACTCGTTATTTGGATTGAAAAGTGGGTAGTGAGGATCAATTAACTAAATATTGGTATTGTGTCTTGTAAAAACACTTTGATCGTAAAGGTTTAAGTATGAGTTTTGAAAATATTTTGTTAAAAGGTTTAAGTGTGATCTTGTAAAATATTTGAGGAAATATTTTGAGTGAGCCTGTAAAACTCATTACTGTAAGGTTAGTGTTGAGCCATAAAAACACCTTATTATAATAAATCTTGTTAATAAGATTGATGTGCATTTGAAAATCCTAACTTGGAGATAAGTTAGGTAGAGAAGTATGATTGGTTCAGAGTCTGAACATATATAAATCATTATGTTCCTTAGGCCCCGTTTGGATTAGCTGTAGTTGTTATGGTTAAGTTAGCTGTTGCCGTTGTTATTGTTAGTAATTACGTGTTTGGATTAGCTGTTGAAACTGTTACTGTTACGATATGAAATTACCAATAAGGACAACTTATTATTAAAATTTATTTCTATGTATATTTAAAGATTATTATGATGTTAAATATTTTTGAAACACATATAAATATATATTTATGTCAATATAAATATATTATCAAAAAAATATCATAATATAAAAAGTTAAAAAATATCAAACAAATTATAAATAAAAATATATAATTTACCTAATAAAATAAAATTCACAATAAAATAAAAACAGTATGTTACAATGCAGTGAACAATATTTACTTTTTTTTTACTATTTCATTTTCATGCAAAATAAATTTCACAATAATTTACTATTTCATTTTTATGCAAAAATTCATGCAAATTTACTTTTTTTTTCACTATTTTAATTAA
>CATIWO010093730.1:0-16522 GCA_949673435.1 Macaranga tanarius | reverse complement strand
AAAACAATCCTTACTCCAATACTTATAATCCTAGGTAGAGGAATCACCCTAATTTGTCATGGAGTAACAATAACAATGTTGCTCAAGGGTTCAATAATATGATAAGATAAGGTCCAATGGGGTTTCAAGGTAATCAAAATGATAGGTTGGCTTCTATAGAGTTGAAGTTAGATAAATTTATTGATGCTATGAATGCTAAAATAGCAGGTCAAGATGAAAATTATAAGAGAATGGAGATGAAATTTGATCAAATAGCAAAGAACCGCACTTCTTCTATTCATAACATTAAAGTGCGGTTGGGTCAACTTGCTAATGCCTTGGATACTAGACCATATGGTAGCCTTCCAAGCAATACAGAGACCAATCTGAGGGAGCAATTAAAGGTAATAACATTACGGAGTGGTAAGGAGTTAAAGAATCAAGGTAATGATTTCAAGGAGTTGAATGAAGAGGTTGGTGAGCAACTTGAGAAAGAATTGGTGAATGATAAAGAAGAGGAAGTCAAAGGGGATGAGGAGCACAAGAAAGAGATTCCTACTCTATTAGAACCGCCAAGGGTACCATTTCCTCAATGGTTAAGAAAGTCACAAGATGCACAATAATTTACAAACTTTTTAGAGATATTTAAAAAATTGTAAGTGAACATACCATTTACGGAAGCTATTTCTCAAATGCCTCTTTATGCTTAGTACCTTAAAGAAATCATCACCAACAAGAGGAAGTAGGAAGAGAACCAAACTGTAGCACTCACCGAGACTTATAGCTCCATCATTTCATGCAAGATTCCAACAAAACTTAAAGATCCAGGGAGTTTCACTATATCTTATTTTCTTGGTGATAAAGAGTTTCCTAGATGCTTATATGATTCAGGAGCAAGTATTAACTTAATGCCTCTTGTTCTTTTCAGGAAATTAGAGTTTGGAGATGTCACACCAACTAGCATGACTTTCCAATTAGCCGACCATTCGATCAAGAAACCCTTTGGTGTTGTGGAGGATGTTCTCATCATGGTAGATAAGTTCATTATTCCTATTGATTTCATTATTTTAGATATTGAAGCTGATTTAAATTGTCCAATAATATTAGGGAGACCTTTCCTAAATATGGGAAGGGCACTCATTGATGTTCATGAGGGCAAACTTACCTTAAGAGTAGGAAATCAAAGTGTAGAGTTTCATATGTCTAAAATAATAAAATATCTTTTTGATAATGATTCTTGCATGAGAGTGGAAGTCATTAAGGAGTGTGTGGAACAATCTTTACGTTGTAAAAATGAGCCAAAAGAGGGTTTAGCATTAGGAAAGGAATATGAGGGAGCAATAAGGACTAATTATGTGAAACTGGAGCTTTTATTAAGGAGTGATAATCCTACTCCTTCATCTATTGAAATACCACCTAAATTAGAATTAAAACTATTACCTACCCAATTTAGATACACATTTTTAGGTGAAGATAATACTCTACCCATAATCATCTCTAATAAATTAACTTTGGAATAAGAGAGGAAGGTGAGAGAAGTAGTAAAGGGTAGGATTAGAGCTATAGGATGGCAAATTTCTGATATAAAGGGAATTAGCCCATCCATTGTTATGCATAGAATCTACATGGAGGATGGATATAGGGCTATAACGGAGAGGCAATATAGGCTTAACCCCCATATGAAGAATGTGGTGAAAAAGGAGATAGTAAAGTTATTAGATGCATAAATTATATACTCTATTTCTGATAGTGCATGGGTTAGCCCAATCCAATTTGTGCCTAAAAAGGGAGGTATGACCGTAGTTGAGAGTGATAAGGATGAGTTGATTTCAAAAAGGTTAGTACCTGGATGGCATGTTTGTATAGATTATAGAAAACTAAATTCAGCAACTAGAAAAGATCATTTCCCTGTTCCTTTTATAGATCAAATTCTAGAAAGAATAACCGGGCATGCTTATTATTATTTTTTTAATGGATATTCTGGATATAATCAGATTTTTATTTTTCCGGAGGACCAAGAGAAAATACTTTCACATGTCCTTATAGTACTTTTGTATATCGTAGAATTTCATTTGGATTATGTAATGCCCCAGCCACATTTCAAAGATGCATAGTGGCTATATTTTTCGATTTAATTGAAGATATTATGGAGGTTTTCAGGGATGACTTTTCTATTTTTGGTGATTCTTTTAATATTTGTTTGACTAACCTTGATAGGGTTTTAAGAAGGCATAAAGAAACTAATCTTATTCTGAATTGGGAGAAATGCCATTTTATGGTGGATGAAGGTATAGTTTGGGGACACAAAATCTCATACAAAGGTATAGAAGTTGATCAAGCAAAGACAGAAATCATAGAAAAATTGCCACCTCCTACTTCAGTAAAGGGATTAAGAAACTTCTTAGGACATGTTGGTTTTTATAAGCATTTTATAAAGGATTTTTCTTTAATTGTTTAGCCATTAACTAATTTATTAATTAAAGATGTTCCTTTTTTTTTGACGATGCATGTCTAAATTCTTTTAATAGGTTGCAGGAAGCTTTGATTTCAGCTCCAATTATCACACCGCCGGATTGGTCTCTTCCTTTTGAGATCATGTGTGATGCAAGTAATTATGCAATTGGTGCGGTACTTAGGCAAAAGAAAGATGGAAACTTCATGTAATCTATTATACTAGTAGAATATTGGCGGATGCTCAACTCAATTATACAACTATAGAAAAGGAGATGTTAGTGGTTGTATTTACTGTGGATACATTTAGGTCCTATTTGTTAGGTTCAAAGGTGATGATATATACTGACCATATAGCCATTCGGTATTTGTTTGCCAAGAATGATGCAAAACCAAGGTTGATGAGGTGGTTGTTGTTGCTCCAAGAATTTGACTTAGAAGTCAAAGATAAGAAGGGTTTGGAGAATTTGGTAATGGATCATTTGTCAAGGTTGGTAAAATATGAAGGTGAAAAGCATCAAAAAGCTATCAATGACAACTTTCTGGATGAGTTTCTTTTGGTCATACAACACTTGACCACTCTATGGTATGCAAACATTGCTAATTATTTGGCTTGTGGGATAATGCCGGATGATGTGACCTACCAATAAAAAAAATTTTACATGAAGCAAAATATTATCTATGGGAAGATCCCTTGTTGTATAGAATTTGTGGTGATAGCATCATTAGAAGATGTGTACCTGAAATGGAAGTATATGAGTGCATTGTCATAACTCTCCTTGTGGAGGCCACTATGGGTCTACAAAAATCGTTGGAGTATGGATTTTATTGGCCTACATTGTTTTGAGATGTGCAACAGTTCACGAAGCAATGTGATCGGTGCCAAAGGGTAGGAAATATTTCTAAACATCAACAGATGCCACTTCACTACATTTTTGAAGTGGAGATCTTTGATGTTTGGGGATTCGATTTCATGGGGCCATTTCCCTCTTCATATGGAAATCAATATATTTTGGCAGGAGTTGACTATATCTCCAAATGGGCGGAAGTAATTTCCTCACCTATAAATGATGCCAAGGTAGTACTTAAGTTCCTAAAGAAGCTCTTTTCAAGATTTTGAGTACTAAGAGCAATCATAAGTGATGGGGGATTAAATTTTGTAATCGCCAATTTGAGTCTTTATTAAGGAAATATGGAGTGAGATATAAGGTGGCTACCCCTTATCATCCTCAAATGAGTGGTCAAGTTAAAGTAAAAATAGGGAGCTCAAGAAAATTTTGGAGAAAACGGTGGGTAATTCAAGGAAAGATTGGGCAATGAAACTTGATGGTACTCCTTAGGCATATGGGACAGCTTACAAGTCAACAATTGGTATGTCTCTCTATAGACTTGTGTTTGGGAAAGCATGTTATTTACCGGTAGAGTTTGAATATAGAGTATATTGGGTAATCAAAGCATTGAATTTTGATTTAAAGGCTGCGGGTGATAAAAGATATCTACAATTGGATGAGCTTGATGAGATTAGGCTCAATGCTTTTGAGAATGCTAGATTGGTGAAGGAAAGGACCAAGAGATGGTATGATAGTCATTTAGTTAAAAAAGATTTCAAGGTTGGAGACAAAGTACTCCTATTCAATTCAAGATTCAGGTTGTTTCTGGGTAAATTAAAGTCAACATGGAGTGGACCGTTTGAAGTGACATAAGTGTTTAATTATGGAGCCTTAGAGCTAATTGACGGTAACGGTTCAAAGTTCAAAGTTAATGGTCAACAGTGTAAAGTTTACTATAGAGGTATGTTTCCTAAAGAGAGGACATCACTAAATTTAAATATCCCAAATTAGTAAGTCATATTTATATTACATTTGTTTTCTTTTAGTAAGTGTGCATAAATTTGAAGTATTAAATAATTTTAGCAGTTTAATTAGTGTTTTATTTTTATTATTATTAATATTATTATTATTGTTTTTTTATCATGTGTGTTTTCGTGTGAGTAATTCTAGATTTATGAGTTTTAATTTTTCTTTTAATTACTTTCTCTAAAAAAAATTGATTTTTATTAGAAAGGGGTCCCGACTCGGCACCCCAGGCACATACTCGTGCCGAGTAGTGATAATTTTGCACTGTCATGACTCGAAAAAACCTAAACACATGTGCCGAGTCATGATAGTTTTGCACTATCACGGCTCGGCAAGTTTTCCTTGACAAGTGCCAAGTTGTGACTGCAGGGTTCTATCCCGACTCGGTAACTTCTCTTATGATTAATGCCGAAAGCATCATTTTCCTACACATTCTTGTCTCCTTTGTTAACACATACCATTTCTTACACATTCTCTTCCCTCATTTCATTTCAATATTTGAAATTTTTTAAAACTTTTATTCTTTCCCCCCATTTCATTATTTTTAAATTTATTTCTTTCTTCTTATACAAACATATTTATACCTCCATTTTCTCTACACTTTCATTTTCTCTACATTTTTATTTTCTCTATATATTTCTCTACACTGTTATTTTCTCTACACATTTCTCTCCACCTTTATTTGCTCTTTATATTTCTCTACATATTTTCCTTTATTTTTATCACTATGAAGAAAGCTAAATCATCTTCTAAGGCTTCTAAAGGCAAGGCTATCATTCAAAGTAAGGAGGAAGACTAACCTATTGATCTAGCTCCAATGTATGAGGCTCCTTTTCCTATTTTTCATGAATTTGAGGGAGATAAATATGTTCAATACAGAATTAGAGAAGTTGTTGGTTCTAGATTCCTTCCTAAGTCTATTATTGAAAAAATAAGCATGCTTAATATTATGGATAAATTGTTGAAGAAGTCAATAATGTTATGGATAAATTGTTGAAGAAGTCGATAGGATTTAAGAAATTTGTTGATTTGGAAAATGATTCTTATGTGCAATTGACTTAAGAATTTTATTGTTCTTTGGCTTTGAATGACACGGACAAGCATGCTCTAGACTTTCACATGTTAGGCACTAATTATCAATTGACTCCTAATTTCATGAAGAATGTGTTTGGTTTTACTAAAGACGGTGTTTGTAAAATACCAAGTGATTTTAATGCAGGCCATTTTTGGGTATTCTTGACGAATTTGCCTCCCTATTTTGATTTTAAAAAGGGTTCATCTATGTTTATCAAAGGTCACAAATTTTGGCTTTTACATAAAATACTTACAAGTCTTGTGTTTGGAAAATCAGAAGGCAATCGAGTTTCCACCCAAGAATTGTTTTTAATGTGGTGCATTCATGAAAAGAAACCTATTTATTGGAATTATTGGCTTTTGAATCAATTGCTTGATTGTTCTACAGCATCTATGGGTCCTTTGACCCATGGTCATGTGATTACTCAAATTGCTATTGCTCTTGGTATTTCACAATCTTCTTTGTCTAGTATGAGATGTGTTAGGTTGATTCATTTCACCAAGCAAGCTTTTATGTATGTAGAAGTTATTGATACTCACTTTAACCTCATGCATGCAAAAGAATGTTCTTGTTGGATTAAAAGAGAACAAATTCCCCAAATGGGGCAGGTGGTGGAGGAAATTCAGGAAGAACATGATGACCATGATCATAATGCAAGTGCGGAGGGTGAAGAACAACCACCTTCTACGAATGTGGCAATTGGAGAAGGAGGCTCTAGTGCTCCTAGTAATTTGGCTTTGTGGCAATAAGTTCTCGATGGTCAAAGAGCAATGATGCAACAAATGGAGCAATTTAATGCTAAACAAACCCGTACAAAGTGTTGGCAAAGGTGCATGTCTCATAAGATTGACCGCCTAATTAAGCATAATGGGTATCACATTGATTCCCCACCACCATCTCCGTATCAAGATTAAGGAAGCATTTCTAAATCTTTTCTCTTCACTTATATTTTTCTTGATTGTCTTTATTGTGCTTGCATGGGTATATTGAGGATAATGTGATTTTAAGTGTGGGGGAGGGGTTAGTTTTTTTAGTTGCTTTATATTTTTCTGTCTATGTGTGTGTTGTATTTTTAGTTTAAGTATTGCATTTTTAGTTTACTATGCTAGATTGCATTATTTCAAACAATTTTTTATCTTATTTTTATACTCCTTTTGTATTTAGAATGATTTTCTTCTAATTTGGTTCATTTCTATATTAAAATTTTAGAGACACTTAGAATTTTGATTGAATATCCACTTCCCTTGCTTTTTATGCTAAGAATTTGGACAAGATAATGTAGATTTGATGGTGACATTTGCTTTGTGTTATTACTTTTGGAATCTTTAATCAATTTAATTAATTACTTTAGGCTAATAAATTACACTTAAGTTTTAGGGGAATGATATATGCTTATTAATAGAGGAAACTATAGCCATAATCTGTACTTGTAATTAATCAATAAAAATGAGGATTTTATAAAAAACAAAATAAAATACAAGATAAAAATAAAAAAAAATAAAAGTTTGCGAGACAGAGCGTAAAATGCACTTATTTAAAAATAATAATAAACAAGAAAACAACTTGATCATGTTATAGATTCTAAGTAAGTCGTGTGCATTTATGTTTGCTCCTCATTTGCATTCATTCGGAAAGGATTTTTAATAATATCTTAAGTAAGGTTTTTAATGTCCAAAAATGCCTTGAGATTGATTGCATTAGTACGTGTGCTTTTTTTTTGTCCTCTATAATTTAGTAGTTTTCCTTAAACTTGCATTTGATTAATGAATTGGAATTTAATTTAACTTGCATGAATTTTATTTGTAATAATACTTGGTTGGGGTTCCTTTTTTTCTACATTATTATTGTCTTTGTTCAAGGCTTTATAGGGCTTGTGGAGTAAATGTTCAATCTCTTTTCCTTATGTTTCTTTGATATTAATATAGTTATAACCCTTATTAGTGCTTAATCATTTTGAATTGAAAGGAGTAATCTATTGATCTATTGTTTGAACCTTTATCTTTAATATTTGAGTTTTGTTTGGGGGCAAGCAAAGTCTAAGTATGGGAGAGTTTGATATGTGGTAATTAGCATAGTAATTTTAGGATGTTTCATGTATAATTAGGTTGCATTTAGTTCACATTTTAGCTTAATTTTAATGCATTTCATTTATAGTCACAAATGCTTTTGATCTTCATTGTTTTCAAGTAAATTTATATGCATTTGTATGGTTCATTAATGTTTTTAAAGTTTATTAGAAGTTTAGGAAATTTATATGGTCATATAGAAGTCATTCAATGTCAAATGAGTTGAAAAAGGCAAGCTTTGGAGTGTTTGGGGTTGTCACCACTAGGCACGACTCAGCACCACGCTTTACAACTCAGCACAAAAATGCACTATCACGACTTGGCATGCCTTCTTTTCCCCTTCATGAGTTGTGACAGCAAGCTTCCTTCATGACTCGGCACACTCCTCCCGACTCAGCACGGGTGCGAGTAGACACGACTGTTCGAACCATGTCACACTATTTCGGCGATAACACCCTCTACAAAACTTAGATTCAAGTGATTTAAGAGGTTATGGAAAGCTATTTCAAAGGGCTACAATTTCATGAAGACATCTAGACTTAATTCATTTGTATGGATTAACATAAATGCCCTTGAAATGACTAGAAATGTTAAAGTATATGACTCTTCATAAAAGAGTGATTTATACCCTTTTGTCTATTAACTTCCTAAGCATATAAATACTTCATGGTTATTTTCAGAAGATATAGAACATTAGAGAATACTTTTTAGCCATAGAAAAATTAACAACAAGAAGATAAAGAAGGAGAAAGTTTGGCTATGATTTTAGTTAGGGTTATGCATTGAGAGATGGTAAAACTAATGGAAGAAGTAAACATAACATGAATTAATTTAATGATTAGAAATAACTTAAATTATTTATATCCATATTTTAGGATAGACTTTGCTTTATAATATGTATGCTTGATTTAAATAATTATGAGTGAGGATGAAAGTTAAGCCATAGTATTTAAATTAATGAATGCATGATTAACCAATTTATAATCGAAAGAATAAATTGATATAATATTAGACCTAAGAAAATACATCTCATTGAAGAATAATTAAATTTACATGGGGAATAAATTGATAGATAAATCCTAATAATTACTATAGTTACTTTAATTGTTATTGTTTAGAATTTATTATGAATAATTATTTAAATAAATTAAAATTAGTAGATTAAGCATTTAAATTTTATTTTTAATTGATTAGAACTTTTATTAAATTTTTTTGAGCCTTAAACAAATTTTAAATAATATTAATTAGTGGCTAGCTTATTTAATCTTTGTGGAATACGACACTTGTACGCAGCATAAACTACTATTTCGATCTCGTCTACTTGCGGGTATTGTATTTTTAATTATGCATAAACAAGATACCAGTCAGACCTAGGTGAGAGTCACTGGACAACAGTCAAGAATATTCTAAAGTACTTGAGAAGAACTAAGGATGCATTCTTACTGTATGGTGGGAAGGAATATGAGCTAGTTGTAATTGGTTACACAGATGCCAGCTTTTAATCTGACAAGGATGACTTCCGATCGCAGTCGGGTTATGTGTTCTGTTTGAATGGAGGTATGGCGAGCTGGAGAAGTTCAATGCAAGATATTGTTGTTAATTCTAAACAGAGGCTGAATATATAGTCGCTTCAAAAGTAGCTAAGGAAGCAGTTTAGATAAAAAAGTTTATTATTGGATTGGGTGTTATACCTAGCATTTCAAATCTAGTTGACTTATACTGTGATAATAATGAGGCCATAGCACAGGCTAAGGAACCTAGATCACATCAATGATCCAAACACACACTCAAGCGTTACCATCTCATTTGAGAGATCATTGAGAAGGGAGACGTAAAGATATGCAGAGTACCTACAAATGATAATGTTGTTGATCCACTTACTAAACCTCTCCCATAAACTAAGCATGAGAGTCATACTAGGTCAATGGGTATTAGATACAATGTTGATTGGGCCTAGTACAAGTGGAAGATTGTTAGTGATGTGCCCTAGGCCAATTGTATTATGGCCATATTGTGACTTTGTCAATTTTACATTATAATAAAGAGGCATTTTATCATATTGACTATGTTAAATTCCATGAATGTTTAATTCTGTCTAAGATCATTAAGTGTGTGACTTAATAGTAAAACTCTTAGATGAAAATGAGTTATATTCTAAATCATCCCTAGTCGGTTATTATTATGGGAAAATAATGAATGAAGACTAGTATGAGGTTGACTAATGATCATATTTTACTGATCATATATACGAGATACAAAGTCAAACCATAGGTACATAGGATTTACTGGATTGACCCACTATGAGAATACTACATGGATAATTATTCTTCACTAATCATGAGAAGGATATCTATGGGCCCCTCAATAAATTAGACTAAATATAAATGCATGGCCATGCTTGAAATCAGTTGATAAGGAGTTATCAATTTCAGTCTAATTAAGATCAAGAAATAATATGACTGCATTATTAAGGATGACATAAATCATGCTTTATGTTCAATCAAAGATATCATGTAACAAAAGGACTATATTATTGTTGTTAAATAGGTTGTGTCGGATTACTCACCTTCATATGACTTGGGTAGTCATAATGTCTGGCTAGAGGCCACTTATGACTTTTAGGCTACCAATGGGATTGGAGGCCCATTGCCAACATTGTGTGAACCTAGAGGGTCACATACTTAAAATAGGCCTAAAACGGATATTAGGCTTATCAGCCCAATAAGATAGTTATCTCTCTTATATGTAAATAGTTAATATTTATTTATGCTAATATTTAGCATAATTAAATTTAAAAAGAAAAGATATATGAATATATGAATATAGATATATGGATAATGATAAACCAAAAGGATTTTTGGTATTTGTGAAAGACTAAACCCTAGATGATATTTATATGTGTGTGTATCTATATATATATATATATATATATATATATATATATATATCATATAGGAGTTTAGTGGTTGTATCATCTTTTATCATTTGATATACGTTCTTTTGAGAAAAACACAGAGAGAAAATTGAGAGAAAATGTGCTAGCACACCAACTTCATTTTGGGTGTTCTGTTTATGTGGATACCGGTAGAAGACGTTGCTCTTTTAGTTACGTCTGTATTTTGATAGAAGAAAACGAAAAGCTCGAGGTAGGGTGTCACCGGAGTGAACCTCCTCTCTTCCTTCCTACAATCTTGGCTTTGAACTCATCTTGGTAAGATTCTAGACTCGGTTTTAATTGATTTAATCCTAACTACTTGGATCCTGTGAGGGTTTTGAGTGTCTAAGTTTTATTTTCCACTACGTGATTGTGACCCGAAACCTAACAAATTTGACTCCTCAATTACATACAATATTATATCGACAGTTCAAAGTTTTTTCTTCAGATCTTCACGGTTAGAATATACTGTATTCTCCTAATCTTAAAAAGTTTTATTTTTATGGTTTGTATATTCTTTCTATAAATAAGAATTTTCATTGATTATAATATGTGTATCAGTGTAAAACTCAAGTGATGAATGAATATTTTCATCTTTGATAAAAAAAAATTATTTTATTTTGTCTTATTGGCTCCTTATTTTAAAATTTTTAACATGTTTTTATGATGTACAAACACATTACTAAGCACCTGCTAAGTTAATATTGAAAATGGAAAATTTAAGAAGGAAAGAGGAACATCATTTGTTTGCTAAATTGATCTCAATTGACATTACATGCCATTTTTTAATGTAAAGCATATTTAACATAAAGCTAGGTGATGAAGTTGATAAAATTGATAATATTTTTACATTATCTATAACCATGATTTATACACCTGTCAGCCAGCTGACAGCCTTCTTTAAGTACAATTTCTTATCATAAAAAGGTATTCTTATTTTTTTTTACATAATTTTTGAAATAATTTTTTTATTTTTTGATTCCTTACTGACTCTCAAAGTAATATTTTCATTGAGCAAACCAAAAAGAATACATAATTTTGGGTTATAGTAAGTTTGGAATCAAAAGAATTTATTTTTTATTCCATAACTTATCACTAATTACTATACATATCTTTTATTTTTAAATTTAATCTTTTTTATTTATCCCTGAACTTTTAGATTTATGTTATATTCCTTTTCAATATAATAATTATATAATATATAGATCTTTTTATTAGATAACTCTGTGAATTTTTGAGGAATTTTGCAAATTTTTGTAAACAAAAATAACAAATAAGGAGCCAAATTCTATTTTATCAAAAAAAAAATATTTCTGTAGAGGGATAAAAGAAAATTTATTTAAAGAAAAATGAAATGTATTACAACCAGTGTATTACAGTTTAAATTTTCTCTTGATGTATGATTTTTTCTCTTTTTTTTTATCCAAAGATAGAAATTTCATTCATGATAGTAGAAATTTTACAATAAGAACAAATGATTTAACATAAAATCCAATGAAATACTCTATAATAAGAATTTGCATAAAAATAAAACAAGGTACGCTCTTTTTATATATTAAGAGAAATCTAGTAAAATTTCAATAAGTTCATCACTTGCATTCTTTACAAAACACATTTATTTCTTCTTAATTTTGATAATAATGAGATTTTTTTTTATTTTTAAATCTCAAAGAGAAAAGGGTAGGGATAGAGTTTTTAATCTACTCTTTCTTAACTCTTAAGGTCTCTAAATATCCTTACAATACCGTATAAAAACTAATAGAAGCATCGTCGAATGAATGAGAAGATGTCTAGAAAAGCTCATACTGTCGATTAATATCTTGCAAACTTTACTCGATATTTACTATAAAAGCTCATAAAGAGAAGAAAAAATCAAATAAAAACATCAAAATAATAGTAGAATTTTCATACTAATTAATTAGAATCATAAAAAAAATTGAAGGAAGAAAAGAAACGGGCTATTTACTAGCAAAGAACTAGCAACCGGCCCCTTAAACACAACTATTTCTTTTTTTTCTCTTCTTAAATTTTCTCTCTCTGATGGTTAGAGTTCTCTCATTCTCCCTCTTATTAAGTCATCTACCATCATTTAGTTATAAACAGTCATCATTAATTTCCAACTTAGTTTATTGAACTTCTTTGGTGAATATTGTCTTGATGCTTTTCTCCAATATATTTTCCATTCTTTTATAATTATAGTGAATTCAATAACTCATTCTTCCATCTTGTGGCATTACATAAATGATTCAAACTAATTCAAACTTCCAACCATACAAAAGGCAATGAATTCATGCAATGTAAATAAAAATGAGACTTACAACCATAAAACGCTAAAAATAAGCCTCCATGAAAATTACTACAGAAACACATATCTTCTACTCATTATGCAAGAGCCACGAGAGCATACATAAGGGGGGCAGAAGTATGCATATGCAAAAGAGATCATATCTTAGGCTACCATATTATTGACATGATAAAATTAGTCATGTAGTTTTTTATATGACACTTAAATACTTTATATTTTGTACTTTTCACGCTTTAATTTTTTATTAAATATTATCATTAAAATCAATGATTTAATATCAAAATAATATGAATATTTAATAGTAAAATTATATAGCATTTAACTAAAAACAATGAACTCATAATAAAAAACTTAAATGTATTTTTAATTTTATTATTGATACAAAATTTAAAATTTTTTAAAAATTTTTAAAAATATATAAATAGTTAAATTGATGATAAATTATATAAATTAGTTTTATCATTAAATTTCAATGTTGTATCAACGATTCTTCACTGCTCCTGCTTCCTTTATTAAAAATCTAGTTATCTTCCAGTCAGCTACTTAACTCTGAAAAATTTAATAAAAAGGAGTGATGAGTATTTTCGGGCCAAAATACTCAGTGAGTGAACAAATTAACAAGAAACAAAATATTTAAATAAATCTTGATATCTTAATAGAAGATAACTCAAACACATAACTTAGAATAAGATCATAATAGCACTGTCAAAGTACATTGTACACGTATTATAATGATATCGGATTTAGTGTGATCCAATACTACACCGAACGCAATACCAAAAAGTCAGTATGCATACGACAACTTAAGTATAATCAACACTTAGGCCAATATTAATTCAAACACCAAATCCCTCTTAATATATGTTTCTGGCCTTAGGTAGCAGAACAACATATACCTTGGACATAATCTTACATTTACAAGAGAGAATGTATACCCGGCCTCAGGCAACGGCCATACATATTTACGTACTTAACCATTTTACATTCATAGGGTAGTATGTGTATCCAGCCCCAGGCAATGGCTATACACACTCATTAACCCTACATCTAGAAGGTAAAATGTGCACCCGGCCCCTGGCAATGGCTATAAATATTTACCATCTCATATTCTACAGGGTAAAATGTGTACCCTGCCCCAGGCATCAACTATACTCATCTACCAACCTTGCCATATCTCCGATATGGACTTACTATCTCTTAATACCACATACATTGATGCTCATCATAATATTAATCATTTGTGAGTTGTTGTGTCTCGGACACAGTTTTACGTCTCATAATTTTAGTATATTTCAATCTGTTTATGTTTTTTATCAATCAAAACTCTGTATTTACATCGTAAATCACATATATCACAAATCTAAGTTAAACACCGATCAGAAACGGCTCAAAATAGTATTTAAAACCACTGAGGCATCGGTACAGTGCAGAGGCACCACCTCTGTGGCCACTAAGGCGCCGCCTGTTCACCAATAAGTCACTAAAGTGCCACCTTATTGGCTTACTGAAGCGTTGCCTCAGTGCTCACTAAGGCATTGCATGAGGGCCATTGATAGACTGAGGTGTCGCCTCTATTCATTGAGGTGTCGTCTCTATGCAATCAGGCGTCGCCTGATTGCACCTCTGTAATATTCAAATTTTTGAAATTTTCAATAACATATACTAAAATCAATTCCAAAACATCCCAAATCTTTCAAAAACAAGTATAAACTAAAAGGATTGAAGAAAAGAAGTCCACTCACATAATTAGAAGATCAAAACTGAGAAATCTTGATGTTGTTAAAACCCTAACTATAGTACTTTTGCTCCTCTTCTTCTTTCTTCTCCTCCTTTCCTTCTTCTTTCTCCTACATTTTTTTACAGAAAATTCTTTTTTTTTATCCTTCATATTTCTTTCCTTTCCTTAACAAATCCTCGTACTTCTTTTTCCTTTCAATTAAGTCCTTATTTTCTTTTAATTTAATCCAAACTTTCTATATTTCATTTTATTTCTAAATAAATTTTTTAAATATAATTTCCTCTAAAAATAACTCAAACATATTTAATTAAATCATATCCTGAGGATATGGATATTACAGTTGGACTCGATCTTATGACCAAATGGCAATAAAATGCACACAGCAACCATTTTGCTACTAGAATTTAGTTGTTATTTCATGTCCTTTCTTTGTTTATTATTTATGCGGTTACTCAAAAATCAAACCACTAACCCGACTATATTTTGAATTTTAGTTCGGTTTTAGATACTAAAAATTCTCCCGACCCAACCCGAACTTCTGATCGCACACCCCTAAAGATATATTGTATTTAAATATAATATATAGATCAAAATTATACCTTTTTTAAAAAAATTTAAGGAAAAACATAAGTTGTTCTAAGATGAACTCTTCCACACCCTGTAAAAGCCCAGTGTGTCATCCAAAAATGCATGGGAATGCATCAAGGTTGTCAAAATTGCTTTTCTAACTTAGAATCGGATGAGTACCCACAAACTCGTATCGTAAAATCGTAAGATTTTAGAACATATGTTAAATAGGTTGTTTTTAAATATTTAAAATATATTAATGTTTCTGCTCTAGTTGAATTATTATTATACTAAATTCAATCTTAATGCTTTCCCCAAAAAAAAATTAAATAATACAATAATTCATAAAATAAAGATAAATAATGCAAAGATAACATATGATTTAATGTTTGATGTTATGACATAATGAGATATCCATTAAAAGAAAAAGAAAAAAAAAGATATATAGTAAGAAGTCACAACTCACAACAGCTTCCTGCTGAAACATATAAAATCTGCATCATTAATGAAATAGAAGTGGGTAGCTACCAATATTCATGGAGAAGCAACAATCAAACCGAAGCAATGCTAAAAATAGAGAGCACATCTGGCAGTTTTTGAATAACATTTTCTATATCGGTTTTGAGAAACCGTTTTCAATGAGGAAATTTAGCACTGAATTAGCATTTTTAGGTTTCTTGACATACGTGGTAGTTGAAGATGGCACTTTTGAAGCTGATTCAGGAGAGAATTGCTGTTGACTGACCAAGTAATCAAAGACTGTAACTTTAGGCTTAGATTTTCTAGGTTTTGAAGAGTAAAAGAAAACAGAGCTATAGAGTTATGAATTGGGGGTTTAATAAGACAAGAAGAGTTCTTTACAAATAGGGAAATTACAGTCTTGAACATCCAAGGAGCCATTTTTTAATGAAAGATTTGAGCTTTTGATTAAAAAGGGTATGTACCTCGAATTTGCCTTTGATTTTGGATGCTAAATCAGTTGTTGATGATCCGCTTTGAGCTCACTGCTTCAGAAAATATTCCAGGAACTAGTTAGGATTTAGGAAGAAGAAGGTAGAAAAGAGGGGCGGCAGCAGCAGCAGGGAGAGGGAATGGGAAAAAATTGACCTGGCTTTGATCAACAGCAAAACACATCAGTTTTATTCAAATGAGGGGCGGCAGCAGCAAACAAAATGACGTAGCTTTTTTAAAAAAACAACAAAACGCAGCAGTTTTATTCAAATGGGTAAAATCGGTAAAATCCGTTCGAAAATCACTTTTCTACCGATTTTACCATTTTGAGACGCGAGTTTACCTGATTTTACACAAAACCGATTTTCTATACTAGTTGAATCGTTTGGATGAGTTTGAAATGTAAAATCGTAAAATCGTAAAATCGTCCGATTTAACTCGCTATTTTAACAACCTTGGTCTCACACTCAATTCACATGCATAAGGAGTGAGAGAGTTGTCTCTACACTCTCCACTAACTCAAATAAAACCAACATTATTTAATTAGCTACAACTTGAGTGTCTCACACTCAAGTCACATGCAATGCTATAGGTTGAGT
>CATIWO010093693.1:0-10913 GCA_949673435.1 Macaranga tanarius | reverse complement strand
GTTTATTTCAGTTGTTATGGCAACTGTTTGGCTATGATATGATGTTATTTCAGAAAGAAAGAAATCAACTTACGTTTATGTTTTACTATGATGTTTCGGACAAGAAATAAATCAGTTTATGTTAACCTTATATTATGATTTTAGTAGTTCATCTATTTTTATATTATTTACAAGGCAGTTTATGAGTAACTTATTTTTTTGATATTTCAACAACTTATTATTGATTATTGTTATGATGTTCAAGGCAGTTTTATGGATATTTTTATGATTATTTAAAGAGATAGCTATTGTTCCCACTTTAATCTATGGTATTAAAAGTTAGTCCACTCATTGAGTATTTTTGTACTCACGCTCTTTTATTTTTAAAATATTTTCAGATCAAGCAGAGTAGCATCAGCTGTAGCTAGTAGAGCAGTATTGATGCTATCCAGTGTCTAGAGAGGTTGAACCAACATTTTGGACTTTTGTATTACTTTTAAGACTTACTTATTAATTAGTAGATGGACTTGTATTATGATAAATTAAGATTGTTGTAAAGATTCTTAGTTTGTATAATGACAGTACTTTTCTTAAGTCCATCTCAATAATTGAGGTTTAAGATTATATGTATGGTATCAGCATAAAATTAGGTCGCGCCCGGCTCCATGGCTAGCAGAGTGGGTGTGACAGCCTTGTACACGCCCATCTATGCCTGTACATGGCCATGTATCCATTCTGATTGCTGGAATAATATGATACATGGCCATGTCTTCTTGTACATGGCTGTGTATCGCCTATGAAAAATAGGCAGAATACTACACGACCGTGTGTCCTTTACACACACTAAACCAAATGATGCTAAAATTTGCAACACTTGCAACCATCACCATTTTTAATCACAACACTTGCAATTAACATCATTTTAGTATGTAATGCAACTTATAAATGAACCAAATGGCCATAACACTTACAACTATTCACATGCTTAATCATAATACTTGTACTTAACATTATCCATATTTATAACACTTGCAAATATCAACATTTTAGCATGGAAATCATGTGATAGATGGCTCTAATACCACTTGAAGGAAGTGTGAAAATGTAACAATAAAAAATATGGAATTTAAAAATTTTGATTGCATGCAACATTTGAATCAAACATAAACCACATCCATACCCATAAATTATATCACATAGCAAGTATATAACTAAACATGCATCAAGGACAACATTTCTATTAACAAATAACCAAGTCATGTATTTATAACACAAGACCTAACAACTAAGGGTTTGGTAACATTTACAAAACTCCAAGTTGGTAGCACGTTTGAAAAGCTTTAGTTGATATTGATCTACAAGCTCCAACCTCCCCAAGTGTGAAGCCTCTAGATTGAAACACACAGATTGCACAATGAAGACTTCTAAGGATGGTGAAGCTCTATTCATAAGCCTCTCCTCTTTGACTTAAGGTGCTTGCAAGAAGCTATCCAAGTTTGGACGTATGGAACAAAGATGCAACCTCCAATGGATGATGGATTAGAACTTGTACAACTCTTGTACATCAATGGCTTTAACTTAAAATTATACAATACTTGTGTATTTTGGTATTCTCTACATTTGAAGAAGAAGAAGGAAGAAGACACTCTCTAGCCTTTTTCTCTCTTTTATTAGAATATCTAATTTTCTCTTAAATATGAAAATGGAGTTAAAAGTTGGTTGCCTCTACACACTCCACTAACTATCAATAAAAACCAATTTGATAATGGCTTGAGTATCTCATACTCAAGCCACATGCATTGCCATAGCTTGAGTGTCTCACACTCAAGCCGCATGTATTGCTATAGCTTAAGTGGCTCATACTCAAGCTACATGCATTTGATATATTGAGTATCTCATACTCAATCTATATGCATGGCTTTGCTTTACAAGTGAGTGGGTTGTGTTTGGTTATATGGATAACCTTGGCCTTGATATCATTAACACTTAATGGATATGGGCTAAGGTTATGAGCATATGGGCTTCTCTACACTTAGAGAAGGCCCACTCCATACCAATAGACAACTTGTGGGCTAATTTAAACTCTTTAAATAAAGCCCATGCTAAGTCTATGTCAAGTCCATCTTTATCAATATGCATGATCCATCTCATGGCCCAAATAGAAATACATTAGGAGACAAATATTAATCTAGTCCTTGAACTTAATATCACATATTAAATCAAATTTAAATTAATATTTATTTAATTACAATTACCCCAATCTTTGAATTTAGATTTCGGGATATGTTAGATCTCCGCATATGCGCAAATCCAATTTAATTAATTTAATTGATTAATTAAACTCTTTAATTAATAATCAAATTAATATTAATCTTCACAAGTGCAACCTTTGTGTATGTGACTTACTAGGTTCAAGTCTAAATGACGATGGAAAATAATATTAACGCTTAATATCATGGAAACACCTTTCCATACCAAATATGAAAATCCCAATTAATCACATTTAGTTCCCATAAGTCGTGAGTGACCCCTAACATAGATGTCACGACTACCCAATTAGAAATGAATGCTATATGTAGATCCTCAAGAACCATAGAATATAATTACCGTGCATTAAATGTCCCTTCATTATAAGATCCCGATATTAGCTAGAGTCACGGTTTAGTCAAACTCTAATTGCCTCAATCATATGATCTCATCTTAAGTTCAATTCTTGATAAAACACGACTACCACTAGAAACTCTTTTCTAGGACCGAAACTCTTTTTGGGTAAGTCGAGTTTGACCTAGCTAGGTACTTATTCATCAAGAACAACTTAGATAGTATAGGATCTTATCCTGGTTCACTCCAGGTAATGAATTCCTTCTTGGCCGATCACTCATCCCTACATATAACCTACTAGAGCCACCACTCACCATATACCCATACGTGGCTAGCACATGTATGTAAGCAGTAACAAACTCTAACTAACCATAAGTGGATGACCGTGTCGCCTCAGGTCAAAGGACCATATGCATCATTATGTCCAAGGTTGTGATTGTTGACTTAAGTGAATATCCATTAAATCACAAATCTTACATCACAGTTCAATCCATTCATCACATGAGTATCCACATGTGTATTCTGATATCTCATATCAAGTAGTATGAGACTCACTACTTCCCACTATCGATATCACATACCGATCAAGGAAAATAGACAGAGGTGATAGTCTAGGGATTAATACTACCATATATTAATGCAACGACTACGAACATTTATAGTATATGTACTAAATAAGTTTGTCACTCATATTATCAACTCTTAATAATAAACTTATCTAACATTATACTAAGGGTAAATACTCAAATAAACAAACACTTTAATTTAAATGAATATTTTATTGCCATAGGGATAAATATACAAAATACCATCTCTAGGGCACATTTATACTAACAAAATAAATGTGAATATATATAATGTGTAGAATAGATAAATAGTATAGAATTATTAAAAAGTATAAAATGAGATAAAAAAAATATACATGAAATATTTTTGTGATATTAAAAAAGAGAAATTGGTTAGGTCTCTCCTTGTTTTAGAACCAATTATTAATTATACCATACTTTTAAAATTGTTTTAATTTTCTGATGTATCTCATAAGTTGTTTCAAGCTCCCTTTTTAGATATGTCAAGAAATCAACTATATGCTAGCGAATTTTTGGTGGGGGCAATGAAAGGATGAAAATAGGATTAATTGGTGCTCCTAGAATAAACTTTGCAAAGCAAAAGAAAATGAAGGGCTAGGATTTCAAAACATCCAGGCTTTTTAATGTTGCCATGCTAGGTAAACAATAGTGGAGATTTCTTACAGTACCCACTTAAAGGCTTGGTGTTATCCAAGGGGGTCCTTCCTAGAAGCTACTAATGGTTATAACCCTGGTTTCTCATGGAGCAACATTATTAAAGCAAAAAATCTGCTGAGTACAAGTCTTAGATGGCGTGTGGGTAATGGTGAGAGTATTTGCATTTGGCAAAATGGTTGGCTACCTAAACCCGATTTCCTAGCCTCTCCACCTCAACCTAATGTTGACAGACAAAGCAAGGTAAGTTCTCTAATGAACGATAGTAGAAATAGTTGGAATCGCAAACTGGTTAAGGAATTATTCCCTTCATCAGAAGCAAAGCAAATCTTGGCGATAGCATTGAGTTGGAGACATCCTGTGGATTCTTTGATTTGGCATTATATTAAAACGGGGATAAATTCAGTTAACATGGCATACCACCTTGCATTCTCAGTGGATCCTTTTAAGCGGGAGAGGGGTCCCTCATCATCTACCACAGAAAGTTGGAAGTGGCTATAGAAATTGAATATACCTTCGAAAATTAAAATTTTACTCTGGCAAGTCCTACATGGAATGCTACCTGTTGGTTTAGAACTACTTAGAAAAAGACTGGTTGATGGGATTTGTAGATGGTGTGGTGAAACCTTGGAAACATTGGATCACATTTTTTATTATTGTGAATGTAGTTATCTTTACTGGTACAGACGCTGCTTAAGAGCTGAAATTAATTATGTCATTCATAAGGGAACACTGGCAGAGTGGATATATTTTTAACGTAGTAGACTCCCCCAAGAAGGATTTTCTTGTTTTGTTATGTTACTATGGACAGTACTCTAGTATGCCAAAACTATCTTTTACCATGAGAACACGTACCTGGAGCATTATTCATGTTTTAAACAAGCTTTGTCAATATTGGAAGATTATGTGTCTACTAATCTGCAGCAAAAACAGCTAAGGGTGAGTAAAAATAACCGAAACTTAAAAATCGAACCAAATTAGTTGTAAAATAATTTTATTCCATTTTATTTTGTAAAACCGAAATAATTTCAGTTTGATTCGGTTTTTGTTGTGAAAAATACTATTAAACAAAACTAAACCTAATTTCTAATATATTTAAATTTTTATAGGTGTTCATGGTTCGGTTCGATCAACTTAGTACTAATATTTCAAAATATATCAATAATATGAGTTTTTAAATACTTAAAACTATGAATCAGATTATTTAATACCAAAAAAACTCTAACCAGAATTATTTAAATTCATTTTAAATAGTCGGTTTGATTGATTTTCTAAAAAATTAATAAATAAAAGAAATATAAAAAAGTAATAATTATAGATCTCATAAATAATATAAAAAATAATGCAAAATTACATAAGGTCAATAGATTCAAAATTGCAAAAATAAAAAAATCTAAACCGAATAAATCGATAGAACCAAACTGAACTAGTTTGGTTCGGTTCAATTCGATTTTTACCCTTTTTTGGTTCAATTTGGTTTTTTAAAAATATTTTTAGTTTAGTTTGATTTTATATATTTTTAAACTAAATCGAATCGAACAGATCGATGCACACCCCTAGCAACAGCAATATAGAAGAGCTTGTATCCTGAAATGGTTAGCCCCCATAGATGGTTACTACAAAATCAATTTTGATGCAGCATTGAGCTAATATCATAAACTGGTTGAAAACCTTAATTTGAGATGAGTCAAGAGCAGTTCGAGCTATTAAAGCGTCAAACATTCATATGACATATACACTAGAGTTAGTCGAAGCAATTGCCTGCCGACTTAGGATTCAGCCATCTTCTTGCATCTGTCTAAAGTGGTGGTTGAAAGTGGCTGTCTGCCTTTGGTCTAAAAGCTCAATAGTTCATCACAGGATCTTTCGGAGTTGGGTCTCATCATTAGTGACATAAGAGAGAAAAGTAAACATTTTATCTTATGTAGTTTTCAATATTCCCCAAGAGAAATAAATAATGTTGCCCATGCTATTGCTCAATCCTCTTTTTAGATGGATAGCATGGAAGTAACATGGCTAGATACAGTGCCACCTATGGTGTTACAAGGTGAATTCTGTGGTGTCATGATGATACCGTGTCATCAAACATAAGAACCATTAGATTTAGAGAATCTATTTACCATCGTTGATTAAAAACTTACATGTGCCGGTAATTTTTTGATGACACGGTATCATCATGACACCGTAAAACGTCCCGTGTTACAAATGGTTCCACCTCTGGTATTACAAAGGGTTTTATTCGATATGGTTTCTTTTGAATGAAAGTCTATCTTTGATCCTAAAAAAAATCAATTTACTCTTTTACTTTCACGAGTTATATCAATTATATCCAATTTTATTTTGAATATGTATTTTTATTTTAAAAATTACTTTTAAATTCTTGTAAAATGAATTTGACACTTTTCAAATTTTTATCGTCTTTTTTCTTAACAATCTTAAAATAAATTTTAAAATTAGTTTTTAAATATTTTCATAAATTTTTAATTTTTTCACTCAAATGCCTTATATTTTAATTATTTTAAAATTCAATTCTCAACTTTTAAATATATTATTTAAAAATTTTCTATCAGAAATCAAGTAAAGAAAATATGAAATGGAGAAGAAAAAGAGAGAATTTGAAATATTAAAAATATTAATAAAAAATATAAAAATATTTATCTTTTCTAAGTGAATATGAAAGCAATATTTTTTTTAAAAAATTTATTATTTTTATAGTTGTATTTATTTAAAATTACTTATTTTAAATTTTATTTTTATTAATATTAATACATACAATAAATTAATTTACAAGTTGTGACTATTTTGTTTTTTCATTGTTATTTTATTGATTAATACATAAAAAGTTGAAATTTTATGTATTAGTTTAGAAATTAATTTCTAATTTTATTTCAAGAGTGGTAAGATTAAAATTTGAAAGCATTTTTTTACTTTTTTTTTTTTGTAAAAAAAGAGAAATTAAAAGTTTAATAAGTATCAAATTTATTTTAAAAATCTAAAATAAAAATTTAAAAATAGAACTAGATTGTTAAAATAAATTTGAATAAAATTGATAAAATTAAAATTGATGTGATTTTAAAAATATAATATAATTAATAAATAGACCCCAAATTTAAGATAGTTCTAATAAATTCTCTATTAAAAATGGTGCAATGAATTGGGAAAAACAAATGTCGGTGTACTATAGGAGATTTATTTATTTTCGAATTATAGGCTAGAGCCTAATACTTGTTGTATGTCAGTTCGTTGAATTCAAAATATATGGCTACCCAACGAAAAAAATACCATTAATTTACTAATAAAGAAATTTTCTATTACATTAATTCGACTAAAACTGACTGTCTATCATCTTTTTTTTGAAGCTGATTGTCTATCATCTTTTGTTGTCTTGTCCCTTATATATGCATATGTATAATTTATTTCTCTTGTACAATGTACATACATTGTAAAAAAAACGAACTTTATCCTTCTATAATTTCTTGTATATGTATATAAATTCTTTTCATCTTTTACATACATTATAAAAAAATGAAATTTATCCTTTCATAATAGAAAATTATTATTGTCTATCATCTTTTTTTTTGAAGCTGATTGTCTATCATCTTTTGTTGTCTGGTCCCTTATATATGCATATGTATAATTTATTTCTCTTGTACAATGTACATACATTGTAAAAAAAATGAATTTTATCCTTCTATAATTTCTTGTATATGTATATAAATTCTTTTCATCTTTTACATACATTATAAAAAATGGAATTTATCCTTTTATAATAAAAAATTATTCTTTGTGCTACAACTCACTACAAGAATAAAACCTTTTTATGACCAAAAAAATTGTCATATAATCCTTAAATTTCGTCATAGCAAGTAGACAATGACAAAATTTAATCGTCATGCCGATCGTCATTGAAGCTCTGTGGTAAAAAGTATAAATGATGATTTTATAGTTTACTCACTATAAAATATATGTTTAATAATGATTTTTTTTTGTCACATAATCAAGTCATCAATAGTGACAAATTTGGTGATCGTACAATGGCAAATTGACTGTCATATTTGAGCACATTTTGTCATTAAAAGATAATGGTTAAAATGACAATATTATTATGCGTCATTAAAAATATACAAATAGTGATGAAAAATTTTATAACATGTGAAATAATCTTATTCAATAAATGACGAATTATTTGTCATTTATAAGATTACTAAATAGTCATCAATTATTAAAATTTACACCTATGATATATATATATATATATAGTCATAATATCATGATTTAATTAAAGGCATTTTTAAAATCGTAATGATAAACTCGCTTTACCGTTACGAATTAAAAAAGTAACATTCACATATGATTATTTATCATTATTTATCAACAAATATAATGACTATTTAAAAATCGTCATATACACTAACTTAAAGGTGACATATACATTCTTCATGGTAGAATTATTTTTACTAACAAATTATATTAGTAAATTTATGTTAGTTTTTATGGTAACAATAAATGAATTGTAATGAACATGGACATTTATAGATGACAAAACATCCACATCATTATTTATTATTAATACTTAATTACATTCGTAATATGAAGATGATTAAATCTTATCAATGGAACATTAAAAAAAAATGAAACAGACAATTGAACTTAATAAAAGTTATTTTGCAATAAATAATAAGCAGATTATTCTAAATAGTTCATAAAACCAAAGAAAATATGAAATTAAAATATAAAAGTATTTACTTAGTATAAGACGAAACACTAAAATATAAAAGACTTAAAACTAGATGTCATTTTCACTAGCAGCCATAAATGCCATGAGCTTCTTAATACTTTTAGCCTATTGACTCAATTGATCCTTTAAGCCATTCACTTCAGTTTCAAATTCAGCAACTTGTGCTTTTAGATCACTCACTTGTGACTAGAGCTGTAATCGAGTCGAGCCGAATTTTAGAAAACTCAGGCTCAGCTTTATTTTTTTTAAATGGAGCTCGAGCTCGAGCTCGGCTCATGAAACTCGAGCTCGCTCGTTTGAGAGCTCATGTGCAGCTTGTATTTGAGCTCATTTGTGAGCTCGTATTTGAGCTCGTTTGTAAGCTCGTGAATGAGTTCAAAAGTGTTAAAAAATGTACATTATAGCATTAAATCAAGCTATATATAACATCTACAAATAAGCAAATCTAATGATTTAATACAATTCAAAATATTCAAAGAAAAAAAAATAAAATTAACACTTAAAGCTTAAGAAATTATAAATAAAATTATCTTCTACATTTAAATTTTTTAAACACATATCAACTTTAACATGTCTTCTTCAAAACAAGCTCTTCATCTACCAATATTGCCTTGAATATGATTCCTGTTGCTAACAACCAAATCCAAAACCTCCAAATGCCAGCTGATATATTACTGCAAATAGGAGTAGCCAGCATCAAATAGAAAACCATAAGAAACATCAGCAATTATTAAATTTTAAAAATTGAAACAGTGTACAAGAATTGCTACAAGTCTAAGACCTAATCAGGATGGTGACTATAATTGTAAAGAATGAAAAGGAATAGTTTGTTGAAGTCTACTGCATAACTAATGCAAAATTAATGCAATAAAGAACACATAAATTACTAACATTTAAGCTACAAAGTAGAAGTGCAAGCAGCATATATCACTTGGTCACCTTGCAATATTCAAACACCTTGCGCACACAAATTTTGTATATATTAATATATGTTTAGAGTATATAATCAGATCACCTGGTAACATATATTAATATATGTTACATATATCTGTAACCAGCATATATCTGAAACAAGAATACATATTTGGACAAAACAAAATATATTTATGACCAGACACACATTGCACACACAAAAACAATGAAAAGCAAACCAATGAAACATTTGAACACTCAACAAAAAAAATCAAGTCAACTACATTTTTGAAAATCATACTAAAATGAAAAATAAGCTAAATAATAAGCGGACATTATCAAGTATCCATACAGACAGAAGCAGCAATATAGCTAAAAAATCAAACGAGCAAAAGAAGTAGCAGATCAAAATCATCTACTAATTACAGCAATTGGAAACACAGAGCCAAGAAAAACTAAGGTAAGGGTATACAATATCACCAGTCATCCAAACTTTAATTCTCAAAATTGTAAAAACTCTGTTAAAGTTCTATGTCAACACTGGACCTATTTATGAGGACAGTTAAAAAACTTCACAAATTCTTCTTTATCTTACCCTAATCTTTCATGCTGGCCAGGAGCCAAAATAGATCGAAAAATAACAGGTCGAAATCAGTAACCTGATTAAAGCTACAACAACAAGAAATAACAGATCGAAAGAGATTAAAGCACAAGAAAAATAGATCAAAGACTAATTTTTTATAACCTGATTTCGATGGTAACTCCGGTCTGTGCTTGAGGCCGGCGTGAGAAGGTGGTGAAGATCTGACCTTATCAAATCGATCCACCCAGATTGGAGTCCAGCTGCCATCAAATCCGCCATCATGACTACTGGTACACATATTGTTATGTCTTTAAAGCACAAGAAATTAATCAACCGCATGTAACAACAACCACTAAACTAATGGTACCTGTAGATACAATGCTATCAAACACTAGCAAACGAATAATTGATGCAGACGACTCTAATGCAAAGGAAAGGTGCTCTCTTTGGGAGAACAACTGATGGGGCTTCTAGGCCTTCAGAGCTTCATGTTGCCTCCTCTCCAGAGGCAGAAGCATCTGCTTATTGAGCTCCTATAGCTACTGCTACACCAGTTGTCATACCTTATCCTTTAATTAACCACTAATATACAATTATCCACAGTAATTATATTCTTAATATACTTAATGAGCTTTTAAGGTTATATCCAACACTTGGTAACACTATTAAAACACGTAAAAATTTAAAACCTTATTTGATATTTGCTTAATATTGCTACATCCATTCATCATTCATTTATCACATGTATCCATCCAGCGATCATATACCAATATCATCCTTAATAATCATACATCACATATTACTAAGATCAACCACAATAATATATAAATACATCATATGCACCGTAGTGCTAACCATC
>CATIWO010093641.1:0-10036 GCA_949673435.1 Macaranga tanarius | reverse complement strand
ACAAGCATGGTCGAGTAGAGAAAAAATAATAGAAAGGACAACTAAGATTAGAGAGGAGTTAGAAGTTTTGGACTAAAAGAACTGAGCCAATGTTTTACTTGTAATAACTTGAATATTTTATTAATATTAATAATTATTTTTGGTGTACTATAAGTATTATTGTTAATATTATTAGTATTTTTTTTCTTTTTCTTAATATAATTATTGTAGTTATTATTATTATTATTTATATATTTATATATATATATTATCTGGAGAAGATGGTATATTTGAAGAAAATAAAGAGGGAGGACTGAAGTGAAATTTAGCCAAAAATATGGGTATCTAACCAGTAATTTACCAGCCTCATCGTCTATATAAGAACAAGCTATAGAAGTTCGGATAGGTCCCTGAACTCCTCTGAATTTGTCACTATAGCACCCGACGAATCTTTCCTCTCTGTTACCAGACAAACCACCTTCGATCACCACAAAATTTGAACCACAGATACCTCCTACATGCTGATATTTTTGGTTTCATTTGAAAAGGTTTGGATTTAAGCCGGCAAGCCTCTGAAATTTCGGCAGTCTACTTCTAGCGGTGGATCTCTTTTTCCAGCGACTGTTAGGCAACACCACTACCACCAGCGAGTTCCTCTCGTCGTCAGAATTTCATTGATACTAACCACGTGACCGGATATTGTCGTTTTGAATTTATCAGATTTTTTAACGGTAAATTTATATTTTTAACCCGATCTAATAATCTAACCGTTAGATTTTGTATTTAGGTGTATATTTGGCTTCTCCATAATATTGTGAGTATGTTGATATACTTGGATTGTGTAAATAATATTTCCAGCGAGGAAATCCGGCGGGCCTCACTCACTGGCTGTGATATGAACAGTGTTGAACTTCTAAAATTTTATTTGTATTTTTATTAAATAGTATAAATTGTGAAGATTAATTTCTATAACTAGAGTAAAGCCAAATTCCTTATGGTTTATGAGATAAAAATTTCGGAATAGTTTCGGTGAAAAATTATTATATTCTTATTTAAATTCATTTAATTCATCGAAAGTAATTTTTTAGTCTCGAATCTCATAAATTAAGCGTTCGCACGTTAATTTGGATAATTCCTTGGTTTTTTAGTAATTTTCTAGAATTCTTAGAGAATTATTAGGAATTTAATTGATATTTATAATATACATATTTGCTATTCTAGAGAGTTTTGGAGCTGGAACTGCGAACACTAGGTAGACGAGAACACGTCACCCAATGCGCTCTACTTATGAGTTAATATTATGAAATGTATTATTGGGTTTTTCATGCATAATTGAAGTATTTAAATTTGATGAGATATTATATTCTATCCTATAATATTTATTTGTTTATTTATTTTGATAATGAAAAATATTATCGATCTTACATCTTGGATGGCATACATGGAATATATAAATATGGTGATTTAAAAGGTTTGATTACTAGAACATTTTATATAAATTATTTTTAGAATCATTATGTTATTATATAAATGTATTAGAGAAAATGGTAGAACGAGCCACCTGATGGGTGTCACCAGGACTATGTATGCACTGGTAAAATTTTGGATATGTTATGTTTTGGTTTAGGCTCGGTGGAGCTTGATCTCTAGGGCAGTGTTGTGTATTTGGCTCGGTGGAGCTTAATCTCTCGGGCAATATTATGTGTTTGGCTCTGTGGAGCTTGTTCTCTCAGGCAGTATGTGGATTGGACTCGGTGGAGCTTGTTCTCTCGGGCCAAAGTTGTAATGTAACTCAGTTAAGTTTGTTCTCTCAGGACATCAATTGTTAGATTTGAGGTTTAGGGTTCTACCATAATTTTTGTTAAAGATATTTTCAAATTATTGATTTTTGAACAAGGGATTTTGTATAAAGAGATTTATGAATTTTAGAAAGATATTTTATAAATAAGAATTTTAAGTATTTAGTCATTTAATAAATTTATTAATTATAAACAATAAATTTTAACATACATTTTATAATATTTATTCACTTAGTGAGGTCTGACTCCCCTCAAATTATATTTTTCAAGATTTCTTCAGTCTGATAGTTGTCCCTCTCTACTACATCAACCTCATTCTTCCCCGGCTATATTATGTAGGTTTTGTTGACATTATGTGTATTATATGTTTGTACTCTAGACACCGCAGTAGTTTATTATCGTGATATTGTGATCTTATATATTAGTTTTATGATGTATATTTGATGAATGTTGGAGTATTGTCGGTTGAGATGTTATTTGGAAGTGTATATTTATTTTACAGGTTTTAAGTTTACTCTATTTTTAGGGGAAATTCTTCCGAAATTTTGTTAAAATTTTTATTAAGGCTTACTACAGGGAAGCATATAGCTTTCCTATTCCTTAGTGCCGGTCACGTGCCTTGGGTTCGGATCGTGACAAAGTTGGTATCAGAGCTATTAGTTTAATTGCATCTCTTCTAAACAGTTATGACTATCTTTTCTTGTAACTACTGCGGTGATTAGGTTGAAAATTATCAATTGTTATCATCATTTCTTCTAGAATCAACTTGTGTGATAGGATATTTTTATTATGTTTTGAATTCCCTATCCTTGTTTCTTGTCAGAATGAGGCGAGCACAAACTGCTCCTGCTGTAGAAGCATCCCATAATAATGATGAGCAATCCTTTCAGGATGAAGCTTCTACCCCACCTGTTAAAAGAATTTGTAGACCAAAAGTAGTGGCTCAAAGGTAATCGCCATGACAATCAGCTGAACCAGTAGCTTCAAAGATAGACCGTACAACATTTACAGCTGGAATAGTAGGAATTAATCAAGGTCTAGCTACACTTAATTAAGCTATGCCCTTAGTGCAGCAAATGCTTCAACAAAAGAATCAAGGAATGTCTGCTGGAGATGCAGCTTTGTTGTATTCCAGAGTAGGGAGAGTTTCATTTGATGGTACCGGAGATGCTTTGGATTTTATTAATACTATTAAGGCTAGAATAAGGACGAGGTACACTGATTATCAGAGGATAATGATTATGGAGTTATCTGTACAAGCTGTAGTACAAGACTGGTTCATGCATTCTATTTAGCCATACATGGCCACTATGACGTGGTTGGAGTTAAAGGAGTGATTTTTGAGGTACTTTTGTCCACCTTCCATGAGGGATAATTTCAGATGGCAGCTGTTGTATATAGTTAGAGGTGATCGATTAGTTGAGGAGTACACATGTGAGTTCTTCAGACTGTCACATCATGCGATGAATGTGATGCAGGATGAGAGGAGAGCAATGGAGTTGTTTATGATAGGGTTAGGCCCAGCCTATATTGGCATCCGGACTGAGGACCAGAGCTTAGAAGGTATCATTGAGGAGGCTAAACAACTGGAGAGGTGACACATCAGACATGGGACTGTTCCTGACCCTTATATGAGTGGCAACAGTGGATCAATAGTGGCTCAGGGGATTCAACATCCTACCTTTCAGATGGGCAGTATTGGTGTTCAGACAGTTGATACATCACAGTAGGGTTATAGAGGTCACTGTGGGCATAAAAGTGGAAGGTATAACCGACGGGGTGGCAGATCTATCAGATTTGGGCCTGGAGCTAGTAGTAGCAGTAGTGGTCATAGTTCGGGATATGAGGACCCAGTGCATGTTTTAATTGTGGTTGAGTACACCAAGGTCCTTACTACTTACCATTAGGAGCCTATTTTAGATGTGGGTAAGTTGGACACTTTGCTAGAGCATGTCTGTATTTTGGCTATCAGTGGATATACTCGTAGGGTTCATCTGCTACAGTTGCTCAGCCCGTATAACAAACTCCTCAGTATCAGGCACCAATATACCCTCAACAAAGTGGCACTCAGTTTGTGGGCCAGTAAGGTCATAGTTCTAGAGGTAGATTTGGAGGGAGATCTAGCAGCAAAGGATTCATATAGCCATCTACCTCACAACATGTAGGCTGTGGGTAGGCCAGAGTTTTTAGCCTTACCCCTCAGGATGCTCAGGCATCCAATGTAGTGGTAGTAGGTACACTCCCTGTTTGTTACTTAGAAGCTATGGTATTATTTGATCCGGGTGCATCATATTCTTTTATTTCTCTTATTTTTGCATCAAAGATGAATTGGCAACCGTTGAAATGGTTCCATTATCTATGGCAACTCCTCTTAGCAATGAGCTAGAAATAAATATAGTTTTTTCATCATGTTCAGTATTGATGGAAGGTTGAGAGTTGAGGGCTGATTCAGTCCTATTGGATGTGATTGATTTTGATGTAATTTTAGAAATAGATTGGTTGGCACAAAACTATGCTACTCTAGATTTAGGAGAAAGAGGTGATTTTCAAGATTCCAAATGATATGGAATTTTGATTCAGATGTGATAGGAGTTCAATGCCTAAAAATCTTATTTATGCAATCACAACTAGAAAAATACTTAGAAGGGGATGTCAAGGCTATTTAACTGTGGTCAAAGATACTAAGGTAGATAAGAGCGTAGTAGAGAATATGCCAATTGTGCGTGAGTTTTTTGATATTTTTTCTGAAGAATTACCAGGTTTACCATATGAGAGGGAGATAGAATTCTATATTGATATTGTACTTGGTACATATCCTATCTCTATGCCACCTTATAGGATGACACCTGTAGAGTTGAAGGAACTTAGAGAGCAGTTAAAAGAATTGCTAGATAAGGGTTTCATGGTGCACTAATTTTATTTGTAAAGAAGAAAAATGGCAGCTTATGACTTTGTATCGACTATAGACAGTTGAACAAAGTCACTATTAAGAACAATTATCCACTTCCTAGAATTAATGACTTGTTTGATCAGTTGTAAGGAGCACAATGCTTCTCCAAGATTGACTTAAGATTGGGGTATCATCAGTTGAGAATTAGGAGTGAAGATATACCCAAAATAGCATTTCGGACAAGATATAGCCACTATAAATTTTTGGTAATATTTTTTGGATTGACCAATGCCCCAACAGCTTTTATAGATTTGATGAATCAGGTGTTTAGGCCATTATTAGATCGATTTATAATAGTATTTATTAATGATATCCTGGTGTATTCTAGGAGTAAAGAAGAGCATGCCATACATTTAAAAATGGTACTTCAGACATTGAGAGAACATCAGTTGTATGTCAAATTCTTGAAATGTGAATTTTAGTTGAATTAAGTGGCATTTTTAGGACATGTGGTGTCCGAGGATGGCATTCAAGTGGATCCAAAGAAGATATAGGCTATTACAGAATGGCCAAGTTCTATAACTATAATAGAGGTAAGAAGTTTTCTAGGTTTAGTTGGCTATTGTAGGAGATTTGTGAAGGATTTCTCTAAAATATCAGCGCTTTTAACAAGGTTAACCCAGAAGAATGTTAAGTTTATATGGTCAGACAGGTGTGAAGAGCACTTTCAGTTACTGAAAGATGCATTGACATCAGCTTTAGTGTTAACCTTACCCTCGAGAAATGAAGGTTATACAGTATATTATGAAGCTTCCAGAGTAGGCTTAGGGTGTGTATTAATGCAAAATGGTAGAGTAGTTGCTTATGCTTCTTGTCAGTTAATGAAACACGACTAGAACTATCCTACACATGATTTGGTAATGGCTGCAGTGGTGTTTGTATTGAAGATTTGAAGGCATTATTTATATGGTATAACTTGTGAAATATACACTGACTATAAGAGCTTAAAGTATATTTTCCACTAGAGAGACTTGAATTTGAGGCAAAGGAGATGGATGGAACTTCTCAATGATTATGATTGCTCTATTCTTTATCATCTAAGTAAAGCTAATGTGGTAGCTGACGCATTGAATAGGAAGTCAGCAGGCAGTCTTGCTCATATTAGCACTGAAAGGAGACAAATCATTGAAGAATTACATGAGTTAATTAATTAAGGATTACAATGGAAGGTAACTAAGAAATTTCTTTTAGCTCAATTCAGAGTACGATCAGTGTACTTGGATAGAGTTAAAGTAGCTTAAGGAAGAGAGCCACAATTACAGAGGATTATATCAGAGGTCCAATAAGGTCAATCAGGGGATTTTGTAATTGATAATGATAGTGTGTTGCGTTTGGGTACTAGGTTATATATGTCAGAGGTTGATGATCTGAGGAAGGAGATTATAGAAGAAGCACACTTTACTGCTTGCAGTATTCATCCAGGTTCTACCAAAATGTATCATAATTTAAAAAGTACCTATTGGTGGAATGGAATGAAAAAAGATATTACAGAGTTTGTATCTAAGTGTCTCACATGCCATCAAGTAAAACTTGAACATCAAAGACCATTCGGTTTACTTCAGTAACTTTCTATGCCTGAATGAAAATGGGATATGATTGCAATGGATTTTGTCACTAGTTTACCACGTACCACAAGTGGCTATGATGCTATTTGAGTGATAGTGGATAGATTGACCAAATCAGCTTACTTCTTGTCGATAAAAAAGACTTATAAAATAGACAAGTTAGCTCGGTTATATATTAACTGAATTATTTTTCTTTATAGTATGCCAGAAAGTATAGTGTCAGACAGAGGAGCTACTTTTACTTCAGTTTTCTGGTAGGAGTTACATAAGGCATTGGGTACGAGGCTCAATTTCAGCATGGCTTTTTATTCTCAAATAAATGGCCAATCAGAAAGGACCATTCAGATATTAAAGGACATGTTGAGAATATATGTTATGAATTTTGAAGGACAATGGGATCTACATCTGCCATTAATAGAGTTAACTTACAATAACAGCTAGCATTAAAATGGTTCCATATGAGGTATTGTATGGAAGGAAGTGTAAATCTCATCTATATTGGGAAGTAGGTAAAAGGTAGATAACGGGTCTAGAGTTAGTTCAAGTAACTTCTGAGAAGGTTCCTCTTATCCAACAGAGGTTGAAGATAGCTTTCAGCCGACAGAAAAGCTATGCAGATCCTAAAAGAAAAGATGTGTCATTTTCTATTGGAGATTTGGTATTTCTGAAAGTGTCACCTATGAAACGAGTAATGAGATTTGGCAGAAAGGGTAAGTTAGCTCCAAGATATATTGGACCTTTTAAAATTTGGTCTAAGGTTGGTGAGGTAGTTTATCAATTGGTGTTGCCACCTGAATTATCAAGGATTCACCCAGTTTTTCATACCTCTATGTTGAGGAAGTATATTTTTGATCCTTCTCACATTCTTCAACCTCAAGCGGTGGAGCTTAGTAAAGATTTGGCTTATGAGGAGTATCCTGTAGTAATAATAGATCATTAAATTCGTTAGCTTTGTACTAAGGAAATTCTTATGGTTAAAGTGCTATGGAGCAATCATACTGTGGAGGATTGTACTTGGGAGACCGAGGTAGATATGTAAAGTTGATACCCGTATTTATTTCAGTATTAATATAGAAATTCAAGGATAAATTTTCTTTAAGGAGGGAAGTATGTAATAACTTGAATATTTTATTAATATTAATAATTATTTTTGGTGTACTATAAGTATTATTGTTAATATTATTAGTATTTTTTTTCTTTTTCTTAATATAATTATTGTAGTTATTATATATATATATATATATATATATATATATATTATATGGAGAAGATGGTATATTTGAAAAAAATAAAGAGGGAGGACTGAAGTGAAATTTAGCAAAAAATATGAGTATCCAACCGGTAATTTTCCAGCCTTATCGTCTATATAAGAACAAGCTGCAGAATTTCGGATAGGTCCCTGAACTCCACTGAATTTGTTACTGTAGTACCCGAACGAGTCTTCCATCTCTGTTCACTAGACAAACCACCTTCGATCACTACAAAATTTAAACCACATATACTTTCCACTATCCCCTACACGCTGGTATTTTTAGTTTTGTCTAAAAAGGTCTGGATTTGCGCCGGCAAGCCTCTGAATTTTTGGCAGTGGATCTATTTTTTCGGCGACTGTCAGGCAACACCACCACCACCAGCGAGTTCCTCTCATTGTCAGGAGTTCATTGATACTAACCACGTGACCGAATATTGTCTTTTTGAATTTATCAAAATTTTTAACAGTAATTTTCTATTTCTAACCCGATCTAATAATCTAACGGCCAAATATCTTGTTTCACCCCTGAACTTTATCATTTTCGCCCATGGAATGTATGAACTCCAAAAAGTTATAATAAGATACCTCAACTTTTAAAATGTGCCTGTTTCACCCCTCATACAACCTATCAAAATACGTGTAGTACACGCGCGATGACGTGGACTATTTTTGATGATGTGGGCATCCAACTGAGATGTAGTTGACAATGATAATGTGGACTATTTTAACTTTTCCCCTAAATGTTGCGTGGTGAAACCCTAACCAAAGAAATCCCTAGAATGTTTACGAGAAAAAGACATTGACAATCCAATTGACACTATAATCGGTTGAGTGTTTGGAGAAAAGACAAATGTTGCTCTGTTTACCATTGCCTTTTAAGCCAAAAAAGTAAAGACTGCTGGTGAATCTTTTACTCGTGTGGTGTTAGAATCATTTATGGACTTATTGCAGTTGCTGCTGTGGGTCAGGGAAGCTTTATCAACATCGAAAGGTAAGGTAATTCTTAACCCTTTGCTGTTGAGTAATGAATGTATTGCATTTATTGGTTTTTTCATTATTTTAGATGATATGTAGGGTATCTAGTATGAGTGGTAGTTGCAGTAAGGGGTTTGGCTTTATGTGGTTGAATATTTTATTGCATGTGGTCTATGATGGTTGTCTGGTTACTATCAAAAGCTTTGCTTTTACCAATTTTTTTTTATTAGGCATTTACGTGTTTCAAAAATTATAACTGTAGGCCGGATCGATAGATATATCAGGGTGAATTGTCATCATGGGGGTTCATTTGTGAGACAACGAGGGTTAAAATATGTGGGTGGGTTTGTAATAGTAACTACTATTGATTGTGATAAGTTAAGTCTGCCAGAGTTACTGTGGTGTATTAAAGAGTTTGGCTATACAGATGCAGAAGCAGTTTATTATAAACCAAATGGTGGGGACGAATTTATATTATTAAACTCAGATAGGATTCTACTAAAGGTGTCTCATAGTTTTAAGGATGAAGATAATGTGGATTTATATGTGAGTCATTAATACACCGATACTGTCACAAGAGCCAGCTGAGGATGAAGTAGAGGAGCATCCTAATGCAGTAGATGAGGAGTTTTCAGAGTCAAATTTTGTTGTAGGTAACTTGAGTAGTAGTGATTCTGATGATGTCAATAGCAGTGTTAGTGGAATTTTTGGTGATGAGAGCATTGAGCTTGATTGGAGTAGTAATGAGGAGTTAAGTGATGGGGGCAATAATGGGGAAACAGTTGAAAATGACCTTTGTACTAAAATAGATGAAGAACTCAGAGCAGTAAGAGAGCAAGAAAGAAACTTAAGGAGAAATGCAACAACAAACCCAAATGCTAGACCTGTGGAAGAAATACACTTAAGAGAAACAGGTGTTGATGCTGGCTATGAAGATGTGGGAAGAAGCAGACATGAAGGGAGAGTAGGAGGTAAAGAATATGTGCATGATAGTGATGATCATGGGAGTGAAGATAGTGTCTCTGATGATAAAGGTGCAAATATGGTATAGAGAAGGCCTTCACAATCATCCAGATATGATCCTTCAACACAACTGCCTACATGGGAAATAGGTATGATTTTCACTAATGTTAAGCAATTCAGAGATGCAGTGTATAAGTATATTGTGGCTAAAGGTATCAAGTTAAACTTGAAACCAAATCAACCTGATAAGGTTAGGGCAAAGTGTAGAGATGAAAGTTGTCCATGGGTTTTATATGCAAGTATGGATAGGAAATCTCAAAATTTCATTATCAAAACATATGACCCTATGCATACATGCAAAAGATTAAATAAGACATTTCATTATAACAGTATATTCATTGCTAGACGTTATAGAGAGAGAATACTTTCACAACCAGGCATTAAACTGAAAGACCTAGCAGAGCTAATTAAAAAGGATTTTGCATATTTATGTTGGGAAGACTGTGTGTAGAAGAGTTAAAAATAAAGTCTTAGCATCAATAATGGGTAATCC